>MKGM01000024.1:45007-127022 GCA_002018265.1 Ceratocystis harringtonii | reverse complement strand
GGGGGGGCAGTATATTTTGTATCAATACTAATGGGTAGTACAACGAGAAGATAAACCGCCGATCCTGAAAGTTGCACATTCTTACCGATTTACTTATTCCACCAGATCATTTGGCATTGGATATTAATACCTTAAAAGTAGGGGTGAGCGAGAGAAGAGGTGAATAGAAAAACAGCAGATAAGTTTAAAAAGAGAAATAGGGAAGAAAGGAAAAGACCATACGTTCGTTGATTCAAGCTAGTAGGATATTTTCCCCGTGTCATTTTCAAGGTAAAGCTTTTATTCTTGCTCCTGGCCTATTTCTGGATGATGGCAGTATTGTTACAGTGTCACTTATGCCGCTTCCAAAATTTGACATCTACAATAACTAAAACCACTGTATGCGAATAAAGGATGACATAATATCGCATCCAGATATACATACAGGCATGAAGCCCATCAGCCAGGACTTTCCGTCATAGGAGCCACACAAGCCACAATATAACATAAAAGACACCAAAGCCCTACGCTGTATGCGGTAAGTGAAACTATAGTATGGGCCCAGGACCCTCTTTGGAAGTAACATAAACATACGTAGCTAAAAACGCTTTGCTTCATAGGGTGCTTCCTGCTGCTCTAAAACATAACTCCAACAATATTACAAGAGACGAGCTAAAAAGAATAAGACAATTGCACCCTGTCTATGTAGCAATAGAGTTACACAAAATATAGGGGAAGGGCTTTCATGACCACACATCCTCCTGTTATTCTCTGTTAGTCAAGTCTTTTCTCTTTTCTTCTGAATGGTGGAAGTTAAATTCAATACGTACCTGGTACTGGCTAGATGACCGCATGCCTTTGACAATCTCTTCAGCTTTGGCTTCAGGGATTCCACGTTGCTCAGCAATGATCTGGGTTAGGACGACATTAACTTCACGGGCCATGTTCGCCGCATCGCCGCAAACATATATATTGGCCTTTTGAAGCAGAAGCTCGTTGATATCGGTGGAGCGTTCCTTGAGGCGATGTTGTACATAAACCTTGGTAGCGCCCTCGCGAGAGAAAGCTGTGACAAGCTCAAATTTATCACCCATAATCTCTTTGTACTCCTACAAAAATGTTAGTGATACAGAAATGAAAAAGGCGTAGATGCAGCACTCATTGTAGCGCAATTCTCAAAAGGGAAAAAAATAATGCTGTCTCGAAGATATAGCACGTACCTTCCATTCCTTTTCGTACAAGAAGTCTTCGTTGCGGTTACGACAACCAAAAAACAAAATAGTACGGCCAATGTCATTACCGTTTTTAGCTTGATGAGCACGTTCCTGAATGAATGCACGCATAGGAGCAACTCCTGTACCAGGGCCAATGCAAATGATTGGTTTGCTAGGGTTGGATGGCATCTTGAAGTTTGAGTGACGGACATGAATAGGAACATGAGCACCTGCATATTTTCCACGAGGACCATCAAGTTCATAATTGCAAGCAAACTGACTGGTATTCTCAGCGTTGTTCTTTTGATCAGAAATAGCAGCAAGGTAGTTTGTAGTAATGCCACGGAAGAAATCATTCTGGTTACGGCCAGGAACAGCAAACGACTCGACAACAGCTGTAATAGAAATAGATTTGGGCTGAACCTCCGACGAAGATGAGATAGAGTAGTAACGGGGCTGCAGCTTGGTGAGTCCTTCAATAAAGGCAGAGAAAGGAATCTTAGCCCATTTCTCGCCTCCAGAAACATGTGACAGCAACCGAGCAATATTGAAATACTGGGAATGAGTCTTGCTGTGGAAGTAGTCTTTGTCTCCGCCTAGCTTGACCATTTCAGCCTTAGCTTCGGAATTAGGGGCAAAGGCAGCAAGGGTACCAACAAACTGGCGTGAAACAGGAGCGCAGATTTCCATGTGATAACGGACAATGGCATCATAGGTCGTAGGGGTCGGGAAGGGGACTTTGGCAGTTAATTCAACAGGCTTTACGTCAACTACTTCATTGCGCTTGTCAGTCAAGTCTAAAAGATCTAGGAAGCGGTCGACCTCAACACTGGGATTTGAAGGCCAGACAGCGACGTGATCTCCAGTTTCGTAGTGTAGGGAAGAGCCACTGATGTCAATCTCCATGTGCAAGCAGCTGCGCTCTTTAGAGTTGAAGAGCTCTCGAGCCTCAGCAATTGGACTAATGTACGGATTGTGAGCATTGTAGGGACCTTTCGCAGTGCCGTCACGATGCGGGCCATTAGGCTCACCCAAGTAAACCTTTTCATCCTGAGTAGAAAGCTCGTTGCATTTGGTGATGGAGAAGACGGGCTCATAGACAGCCTCGCGTTCCTGTAAGCCCATCTTATCGGCCAGAGCTTTCCACATAGATTCCTTCCAGGAAATAAAGTCTTCTTCCATGGTCCCCGCACCATCATCGCCCTCACCAGCTTCGCTAATACGGTGAGCACCGTGAGATTCCAGCAACTTATTAACATGGCGCACCATGAAGTTGAAATGCTCATAGGTATTGTTTCCGAGACCGAAGATAACATAGTTGAGGTTGTCAAGAGCCGGGGTGGTGCTTTGAGAGAACTCAACGTTCTCGTCTTTTAGGAATTCGTGGAAATCAACAGCGTTATCAGTGGGTTCACCCTCGCCGTAGGTAGCCAAGACAAACATGACGATTTTGTCGGAAGGAACAGCATCCAAGGTATCAAAGTCGTAATCTTCAAGATCAGCCACCATTGTGTCTAGGCCAAAGCGGCTTTTGCCCTCTTTAGCCAAACGCGAAGCATAGTCCTCAGCTGTCCCTGTTTGCGACCCAAAAAAGACGACGCAGTTTTTGCCGGACTCTTCAAGCTTTTCGACAATGTTGCGAGTTTTTTCAGACTTGGCAGTATGTATGTTTACAGCATTGGCATACGGATCGTTAGCCTTTGCCCATAGTTTGCCTTTGGTCATGTAGGCGAGAGTCCCGAAGAGAATAGTGGCCAGGACCACAAGGTCCAGAACATCCAATTCAGCCATCTGATGGTGGGGTTGCTTCAAGAAGTTATCAGAGCCCGTTGGGCGCCTAGGCAGGAGAAAGAGATGTGAAGATCGAGCAATGTATATGACAGGTGGTCCGTGGGGAATGTCAGGAATGACAACGATGAGGCGAGAAGGGGGGAAGAAATTGAGTATAGAGAGTCGAGAGAGTCGAGAGAAGAAGCAATAGAGAGCTCGGAGTATATAAAGTGTTGGGACGATTATCTTATCGAATGATGCGTGCTCAGTAGGCCAGGTTCGGAACGGTGGGGGAGGGGCTTTTTAGGTATATTTGGGAGACGGACAAGGGCGACCCAGAACGAGGGGGGGCAGTCCGATCAGGCCAGTCTGTTGAATAAGGAGAGAAAGGCTGCTTGGCTTAGCTCTATTAACTGATACAGCCACGGGTTTCGGGACAATTCAATTTCTTGATGTAAATCAAGTCACTTGAGCCGAGCATGTGCCGATATTCAAGGCAAAGAAAATACCACGAGAAGACAACAGCGGAGAAGCACCACAAAATGGGAGCAAGACTTCATTTGCCGAAGGGCTTGAATGTTCTGCCGAGGGTTAGGGTTTTTTTTTCGGCTAGAAGAAAGTTCAAGAAGAGGGGCTTGAGGAAAGAAGGGGAAAAGGAGGTCAATAGGAAACGTGAAGTCTGAAATAGTAGTGTTCCTTCGATGGGTAGATGTTAGAAAAGACAGCAGCTCGTGAAGCGTTTGTGAGATGCAACTTCTTCAAGTATAGCAGCATATGTGTTGGTGGAGTCAACAAAAGAAGACAGCTACTCAACACGTTAGTGATTAGAGACACATGATGGCGAGCAAATAACTCAACAAATACCAAGTAATACGTTTGCAGGGAGGCTGCATGTGTCAGCTCATGATATTTGTAAGTTGATACTAAAAGTTCGCCCATTCATATTGTCTTGCTTTTGTTGACGGTATGTGGAAGAGTCATTCCGCATTCGAATTCGAATTCGTGATGGGTAATGGGTGATGGGCGGCTTAGCCTGCGCTAGGGTCTATAGATAAGATAAAGAAGCATGGCACACTAATAGTAGGGTTAACATGATTATAGCCGTGTTCAAGCTTCTGTATTTTAAAAAACGCTGGGAGATTTATAATTTAACCATATACTGTTGTCATTTGAGGATCCCTTTTAAGGCTACAATGCCCGTCTGGCTAATGTGGTGGTATTTTGTCACAAGGAAATTAGCGAAGGATGATTAAGAGCTCAAAAACACGTGGTCATGATACTTGAGCACGTAGGAGTTTCATTATATAGAATGTTTTGGTCTTGAATATGAAGATAGAGAGCTGCCTATACATTTGTCTGGGATCATAAATGGTGTTTTAATGAGGTAGAGCCTGTAGACTTAGAGTCTGATGGGGGGAGAGCCAGTTGCCATTACTTAGGATACACAAAGGGGTACGACGATAGAAATTCAGCGCATACACGAGAGAAGGACAAGTATAATGGGAAACAAAAAGGGATTTGTAAGTATGGCTGACCAACCACGAATAGAGTGCATGCAGACTTGCACAGCAGAAAGTGAGACTTGATGATTTACGAAGAAGAGGAGAAGAAGAGGAGAAGATGAGGAGATATGCCTGGGAAATAGGATACAGTTTATTCTGCGTGACTAAGAAAACAGAGCAGGGAACAAAATTGTGTATATGTGCGCGTATGTGTGTGGATTCCATTTCCGAAAGGGGCAAGAAAGATCGTGACATGCAAGAAAAGTGCCAGAAAACCATGACACGAGAGCGAGCCTGGGCACAGGGTTGTTGCTAGTATCTGAAGGAGAACACGGGGAAAGCGAGACGATGAATGAATAATGCAGCCCAGACCATATAATAGGCTGGCCCGAACTGGTAGAGATAAACGCGTGGTTAATTGGCTAAAGGACAAAATAAAGTAGTAAAATGGCTCTGTAAGCAAGAGCGGAAGGACGGAGAAAATGGCCCATGAAACAAGATTGATGGCGAACTGATATAACAGCCTGGGAATTATTGCTTGTCTATTCATCTTTTTAAGACGGGGGTATCTTTTTTTTCCCTTAAATTTATAATAGTTGCTTTTTTCTAGCTGTGGCTCTCCATGATGGAAGGCAATAATCCTGAATTTTTAGGGGTCTTTTGATCAATCTCAGCCTTGCCTACTGACTGTCAGCCTTGAGCAGTTATTTCGGTTTTGTTGTCCTTTCGTGGCTTTGTACTGATCGTGAAGAGTTGAATATTGCTAGACCGTGTGCATAATCCCGTTATAAGATTAATTTCTGTTTATTATATTTAATCTTGATTTTCCCTTCCCCCCTACGGCACCTTAAAACAACTCACATCCTAGTCAATCCCAGCGTTCCGGGCAAAGTACCGACAAGCAGCAACAAAAAGAAGAAGCAAACGAACAGCCATCACGGGAGGGCAAAAGGATCACGTCAAACACATTTCAAACAGCCGGCCCTCCATCGCGCCGTACCGCACCGTACCGCATTGTAACTGTACTGCACAACAGGCAATCCATCAGAAGCAGCAGCAGCAGCAGCAGCAGCAGCAGCGCGATTTTCGATATTCCCACTCTTTGGAGCAGTGGCCCATTCATATCGTTGTAGAGATAGATGATGGGTTGTAGCCCAATCAAACATGGGTGAGTGGATCAATGAACATGGTGCGAGAATGAATGATTGAGTTATTGAGCATTGAATATGGGTGCATCGTCACTACACTTTTCTTTTCCTTTGTTGTTTGTCTATTGCCTGCTCCCATTGCTTGATTGGTCTTGCTCCCTCTTCCCATTTGACCCTCACCAACAAGGTCACTTCAAATACCAACACCAAAAGCCAAAAAAAAGCTATTGTCCTGCTATAAAATTACAAACGGAGAATACTATATGGTAGAATAAATGTTTCCCTATCTTGACAGGCCCCCCCCTACCCTCGCCAAAACGACAAAGTGAGAGGCTTCTTGAGCATCACTCTACACAATGGCAAAAACCAAACAGGCCAGACCAGACTAGACTAGACCAGCCTAGCCCAGCCCAGCCCAGCCAGACCTGTCCTCATGGCTTGGCTTGATCAAACACCTGTACACCGATAGAAATCCAACAGAAATCCCCACAGCGTTGCTTGTAAAGCAAGGTATTTCTTACAAAGCTAACGTTTCTCTTTTGCTTCAGCTCCGTCACAGACGCCGCCAGACCCTTTGTCTGAACCCACAAAGCCCTCCTCTCTACACTCAGCCGCTGCTACTGGACTTGACGAGCACGAAGAGGAATGGAATCGCACTCTTCGCCCAGACCAGATCTTGTCCGTGCGTCAAGCTTTAGCTGCCCACCAAACGGACCCAATCGTGGCCTTTGAGTCGCCTTCATCTACCGCAGGTTATTCTGCTGCCCCTATATCTGCTGCTTCTATAAACACAACCACAGGCTTGGGGCATTCTGCTGCTGCTGCCTCAGCCGGGCTGCCACCCTCTCTTCAGTCTTCGTTTCTACCCGCATCGCGACCACTCCCTCTCTCCCAGAACTCCTCAGGGAAGAAGACACAAGCAGCGACGACCCTTGCCTCTGCCATAAACAACCACCCTCATCCATCATCGCATCACGTCCAAGGCCTGAGCCAGGGCCAGAATCACCTGGAACAAAAAAAACCACAACAGCCACCCTCTGGTCACCGGACTTCGCCTACGGCATCCATATCCCACTCACGTCAATCCTCTCAATCACAGGAACCAGAACAATACAACCCATTGTCGCATTCCCAATCTCATAGCAGTGGTCGATCTGTTGATCACACCCTCACCAGGACCAACGCAACGTACGGTCATCACCGCCAGACATCAATCGTCCATGGAATTCAACATTCGCGTAACGGAAGTCACGCAAGCTTGTCTTCTAGTCCTCTAAGTCCCCAGATGATCGCAGCTGCAGGCGCTGCTCTCATTGCTGATCGTATGGAAGCCGAGTCACAGTCTCGCCCTGCTACGGCCCAGTCCGGCTCATTAGCAACTACAGCGACCCTGAATGGAACCCCAGGAACACCAACCGAATCGATCTTTGGTGGGGGGCTGCCCCAAGCCAGAAAACCCGAACGCAACCCAAGCACAAAATCACGACACGAAAACGCCTACAATCAACCTCATTCTAATACACATTCAAACTCAAATTCTCATTCGCGCTCTGGGTCACGACACAATGGCCATTCGCTGAAGTCATCTGCTCAGGACCCTATGAGCGAATACGCTCTTCACGTGCTTTATACTTCCGTAAGACAATTCTTTGGCGAGGCATGGAGCGCATAGCTTGAAAAAGACTTGGTTTTTTTGAGTACTCTTTCACTGAATCTGCTTGCTAACGTGGTAATATACCCACTTCTATGTATTTATAGTTCATACAACAAGCTGAAGACAAGCTCAACGCTTGTGCAACAGCCGCTAATGAACCAGAACCCATAATAGATCTCATCTGTGGTCCTGGTGTTGATCCTGCATTTGATTATGCTATCCGCGCTTTGGGCCACATGGCTGCACCACGACCAAAGCCTCTTATTGACTTCATGATGATATGGCGAAAGAATAAAAGTGACGCCGCAAATGAAGCACGGGCTTACTTGCAGCAGGCTCGAGGTGTCCCTAATATACCGGGATTTCAACGGCGTAATACCGAGCCTGCTCAGCATATGTTTGCTGCACTAAACGACGAACATCATCCTACTCCGCCTAGATACGAATTTATTGCCCAGGCCGATCGCCGAGCAACAGTCTCTATATATATACTGTGCCGAGTGTTACTAGAAATCGTCAACCAAAGTGATCTGGAGCAAATCACAATTGAAACCGAAGGTAAACTTGAGGGTATTATCTTTGGTCAGTTGAAGATAGCCGAGCCAGAACAACTGCTGGCCTCGCCGCTGAAAATGGCGAATTGGAATATATTTGCTCTCCTTCTCGGCCAGATGAGCGACATCAACTTCAAGTCCGTTACAAACCGTTACTTGAACGATCTTGAGCGATTATTGAAGGATGCTGCAGCCAAGGGCCCTAATTCTGTGGCTTGTCGTGAGATTGAGGGCAAAATTGAGCTTGTGCTTTGGGGTATGAAGTATCTCAAGGTTTCATTGAGCAATCATGATCGTTATGAGCTTTCATGTGACTTCTTGATTCGCCTTGGGAAGCTGTTCAAGGAAGGGCATGGCCAGCGAGTCAAGACGGCGTTTTGCCAGGTCCTGGATCTGATTCTACGGCCGATTGCGGCCACAGCTAATATGACTGACTTTGGTCATTCTAGGTGGATAGAGGTCATTGGAAGCTTTGGGCCACGGCTGAATCAGATGCTACCAAAACCGCGGCACTGGTCTTCGGCATTTCCCTTGGCAGCCACAATGCTATGTGTCTCGCCGATGGAGACCTTCAACTCCCAGTGGCTACAGTTTATACTTCCGTTGCAGCCTAAGTTCAAGGACCGATACACTAAGTCAATTGCCCTTCAAGTTATTTCCCGGCTTGTATGGACGCATTTGTACCGGTGTATGGATTCACCGGCAAACATTCAGCGCAAGCTTGATGAAGTAGTGAAGCTTGTACTAGCCCCTGCAAAACACAGCATCGTTGCCTCCGACAAAATTTTATCTGAGCCCTTTATTCTGCTGCTAAGAATCATTGGTTACAAGTTCCCCGAGTACTGTTGTCGATCGATTATATTCCCACTCATCAGTGCTGATCTGTTCATGTCTAAGAAGGATATCAAGATTGAGAATCTTGACCCTGATCGCATTGTTGTTGGCATCAAAGCCTTTCTAGCTATAATGTCTGACCTGGAAAAGGGTGAGGCTGGCCGTCCCGAATTCCCCCCATACTACCCCCCACCCTCCCACGTCGATAAAACACCAACTTCACCTACAGCAAAATTTTCAGCAGCCGTGAGCGGATATCCATATTCGCAACCATCCCAAGCCCAAACGGCCCAGGATGTGATAATTTCGGAGCCTCTTGATATCTCCCGCTTTAGCGATAATGTGAGAGATGTGCACGTGCGGTTTTGTGCTGTTCTAGGCGAAATTGCTCTACTATGTGACAACACCTTTGGTGGCCAGGCAACCTTGGATGAAAAGTTCAGCAGCCCTGGGCCAAAGACCCCAGTGTCTGATACATTCAACTTCACCCGACGTGATGATCATCTTAACCCCGGAGAGCAAAAACAGGCGTTTTATGAGCTCTTTCATGTAGGAGTGCAGGCATTACCACGCTGTCTTTCTGCTAATATCCCATTCAATCGGTTGATTAGCCTTCTTTGCACGGGTACAGCTCATGTGCAATCCAGCATTGCAGAGTCAGCTGCTATCTCTCTTAAGGCTATTGCACGCCAGGGTCATGCGCAACAAGTTACAATGGGGTTCTCGCGCTTCATCTTCAACTTTGATGGGCGTTATTCGACCATGTCTGATGGTGGTATGCTGGGCCCGGGCCACATTGAAAACACGTTGCAGTTATATGTTGAGCTCTTGAGGATTTGGATTGAAGAGATCAAACGCAAGACAAAGGATGCCATTGCTGCTGACGAACTCGATCCCAATAGTCCGAGTCCTGAGCTTCGTGCTATTAAGCTGGACCTTTCAAGTGTATGGGCTGAAGTAGAGGTTGTTGAGTCTCATGGCCTATTCTTTCTGTGCTCACAATCTCGCCGGGTCCGCCACTTTGCCATTACTGTACTGACACTCATTACTGAGTTTGACGCTGCACTGGGAAAAGAAAAGTCCCAAGAAGGGGATTTCCGGCTCATTTCCATCCTGGAGAAGCACTCTGAAGATATAATGAAGCTCGACGACAACCGTCTTACCGTATTTGAGCGAAGTCGTATCCAGCGGGGCAAACAAAGCGACAGTAGTTCGAACGCCTTGATCGAGTTGTGCACTAGTGATGTCCACTACGACACGGCCTTGTGGATCAAAGTGTTCCCTAATCTCATTCGAATTTCATATGAAACTTGTCCTTTTACGGTCACACTTTGTCGCGACCTTGTTTGCAATCGCATTGTCCAAATATACCCTGCCATCACCGAGATGTCAGAACCACTTCGCGTCCCTCATTCTGGGACAGATCCTAGCAGCGCACGGCAGCAAAGTGCACGAGGAGCTAAGACGCTTAATGATGGTTTAGTTGACCAGTGGAAACTGTTCCTCATGTTTGCCTGCACAACTATGACCGATACTGAGAGTGCCCCGCCTTCCGCTTCCCTGCCCGTTCACCATCATTCGCGCAAGGGATCTGCTTCTAAATCTAGCTCTCAAGAAATGTTATTCACAGGGCGCAACTTCCTCAAACTCCTGCTTCCACTACTAAGTGCAACATCAAATAAGATTCGCGAGTCAGTAGTTGTCTCAATTGGTTCTATCAACATCAACCTTTATCGTTGCTTGCTCGAGGTGCTTGAGAAACCCGTTCTTCAATGCAACGACGATGCCCGAGCGCGCATGCATCAAAGATCTCCTCGCCGTAATCAGAAAACGGATATTCTCCGTACGTCAATAACTCACATATACAGATTGACCGCTCATTTCCTGCGCGATCCTGAGGTGCACAAAGATGAGACGGTATTTCAAAATTTGATTGCTTTTACTAAAGAGCTAAAGCTATTCCTTATGGATGAAGAGGTGCAGATGGACTGGGAGTTCCATACCCTTCGACAGCACTACTGTGGCTTGATGGAGGAACTTTTCGAGGGTATTAGCGGTACAGCTGACCCATCTCGCTGGATGACCTTTGAAGCCCGCAAATCAGCCTTCTTGCTGATGGAAGACTGGTGTGGCTTTTCACCTAACCAACAACAGATACGGGCCCGCGAGGATACCATGCGTCAGACCATAATCAATAAAAAGAGTGCTGGTGAACGGGGTAACATCACATCAGCCATGGAGATTGAAAAGCGCAACCTCCGGACAGCTGCGCTCAATGCTATGGCTTCTCTCTGTGCAGGACCAATCGGTATCACTACTGAAGGTGGTGCTGTGCTTCAGTTTGATCCTCGTCGGCTTGTTGCTTGGATCGAATCTGTCTTCAACTCGGGTAGTGATCGCATGAATTCTATTGGTCGACGGGCGCTTCGGAATCTTGTTTCCCATAATGCCGAGTTTCCATCTTTGCTGGAGCACTGCATCTCACGTTGCTATCTGATTGATAATATCAAGGGTCTAGAAAGCTACTTCAATGTAGTCACGGAAATTTTGCTAAAGAAACCCGAATACCCTGTCATAGGATACAAAGTGCTTATGCTTTGCCTCTTCCTTTTAGGTCATGAACAGGCGAAAATTCGAACCAACTCAGTCAAGGTTTTACGGGCATTGAACGAGCGGGAACCTGGTCGCAGCTTTAAGATCCAAGATTTCAAAATTAGCATATCTGATAAGACACCGGTAGTCTACAAGCATGCACAGTTGGAGATTTCCAAACGGTTGTCTCGTCAGCACGCAGATATTGCTTTTCATGTTTTCTCCGAGTTCAGTATGTTCTACAAGGATCTACAGCCCGCCGCACAACGTAGTTTAGTTGGCACGATTATACCATGGCTGCAAACAGTTGAGCTTCTAAAAGATGCCAACGGGGGCCCCTCTGCGCAAGCCTACATGGTGCTGGCAAACCTGCTGGAGATTACTATTAAGGCGGGCGATTCTTTGCTCAACAATGAGGTTAAGGCCCTGTGGCTAGCCTTGATTACAGGCTCTCATGTAAACAACGTGCGCGTTATCCTGGACTTTGTCATTGCGCTATGTCTAGAACGCGGCGAGCAAAACTTTGTGCAATATGTCAAGCAGATTGTTGCATTTCTAGCTATTGGCAGCAGTTCTGATATAAATGTCGTTGAGTTTTTGGTGCTACAGATGACCCCCAAGGCTATGGTTCCCACCGAGAAGAAGACATCGTCAGTATCGGCTTCCGTGGCAGCAGCAGTAGCAGTGGCCACAGCACCGCCGCCAGAAGTCGGTGCCTTTCCTTATTGTGCAGACTTCTCGGATGTTCTGCCTGTGGGTACAAAACAAGCCGGCTTTTCTTTAGGCCAGCTCTCGCTTATTTTGCTTGTTGACCTGATGATATCGGGGGTTAAGGTGGCTGCTGAGCATATACCTTTGCTTCTCCAGGTAGTGATGGTTCTATGGGATCATTACACTCCTATGGTACAGGAGCAGGCCCAGTGTATGCTTGTGCATATGATTCACGAACTTGTAGTTTGCCGTGGCTATGTCGGTGGAGAGAATGAAGCCGATCGTGCCGAGATGGAAGACTTGATCGATAAGATTCGCAGTCTCGACCAGTCAGTGATCTGGATGTATGAAGACAAGAACGGCAACGGCCGTGATGGCGATCATAGTCTTCCTGCGAGTATGGAGAGTCTCACGGCTTCTGTGGTCCGAATTTTTGAACTGGCATATCCAGGCGTTGAGGAAGCCTGGGGCCGCCTCTCTTTAACGTGGGCTACATCATGCCCGGTGCGTCATTTGGCTTGCCGGTCGTTTCAAATCTTCCGCTGTATCTTCACATCACTAGATCAGCTCATGCTTGCGGATATGCTGGCACGACTTTCCAATACAGCAGCTGATGACGATGCCGAGATACAGACCTTCTCTATGGAGATTTTAGTTACTCTGACAACTCTCATTACAAAACTCGACGGCGACAGGTTATTGGCTCTGCCGCAGTTGTTTTGGACAATGTGTGCTTGTCTAGAGTCTGTCAACGAGCTCGAGTTTATCGAAGCCTTAACAATTCTCGAGCAATATCTGTGCAAACTTGACTTTTCGTCGCCAACAGTGCAACAAATACTCATGGAAGGCCAGCCGCCTAAGTGGGACGGGCCATTCCAAGGTCTACAGCCGCTGGTGTACAAGGGGTTGCGATCCTCAAGTAGCATGAACCTCACTCTTCGAATCCTAGACCGACTAACTCAACTACCTAGCAATACCTTGACTGGCGACGATAGCAGACTTTTCCTCTCCATTCTAGCTAATTGGCCTTGTTTTCTACATCAACTAGAACTGCCACTAGAGCAAAGATCGCCACAAGTGATGGACACTGCCAGAATCATAATCAAGGTGGCCGATATTGAGGGCCACATTAGTATTAGTGCTGCTCTGAACGCCTATGTTGCCGGATCTTTTCCTACCAGTCATGATTTTCTCATGGAGCTTTATTCTGGTCTCCGGGAAGCCTTTTTGCCTCGTTATGAATTCCAAATGGTCGTGATGATGATGGGCTTTTTGACAAACGCCATTCCTTGGGTTAAGCTCAAGACCGTCGATATTCTATGTGTGGTGCTGGCTGAGGTTGATTTGCACAAGCCAGAGCTTGCTGGTCATGGCTCTGATTTGGTGTCTCCTGTCTTGAGGTTGCTGCAAACTGAGTACTGCATGCATGCTCTCAGGGTTATTGACAACACCATGGCTATGTATGCCAGCCCTATGGACAAGCAGCATTTACGCATGAGTATGATGCGTAGCAACCATCGCGAGTTTGCACGTGTACAGTCTCTCTTTGGTATCCCTGACGCGAATGGATGGGCAATTCCTATGCCTGGCCGCAAAGCCGATGCTACGAGGGCCAACATACATGCCGTCTTTTATGTTTGCCAGAATGCTGCTGGCGGAACTTCTTCTCATGTCTCTCCTCCTATTCGAGATGCTTTTGAGGTTGCCTTTCACGCCGATGACTACGCGTACGGATTCTTCTCACCGCCTCCTGATCGGACCACTACCATGATTTCTGATGATATCACTGGAAATAGCGCTATGGCGAACTCCATAGTCGGTGACCTTGTCACTAAGCTGGATAGCCTGGATGACTTCTTTGACGATTTGGAACAAAGTCCGCCTAGCGAAGGTCGCCTATCATCGCGTACTGTAACAGAATTCTCACCTGAAGTCTTTGAATCTGGCGCACAATTATATGACGAGCATGTATTGCCTATGCTGCATGAGGCCTCTACTGCAGCTTCGTCCTTCCAAAACTGCTTTGCTGATCGCCACATGCCGCCTAGCAATACTATGAATCCCGGCGCCTTTGTTGCAAGACCAGGAACATCTTCCGGTGTAGTTAACTCTAGTGGGCATGGCACGGGACTTGGTCTAAGCTTGAGTCCAGCCGGTAATATCGCCGCACACTCACGATCTGTTACTTCACCCTCAGCCCCAATTGGACAGCCCTCTAGCTTTTTCATGCCGACAAATAGTGCTGGATTAGAGGAGGAAGGACGTGGATTTTCCGAGGTTGATGAAGAGAGACCTCCGCCTTTTTTCAAAAAACCAGAAGGCCCGTACTTTGCGGACAACTCAACTTGGGGTGTAAATCTGCCAGGGCCAGCTCACACACAGCCACAAGTACAGTCACAGACGCAAACACCGCCACAAGGACACACTATGCATTCCCCCGCATCCCCAATAAGCTCAAATGGCAATGTATACCCGGTGGGTGGACAGCAGCAACAACTATCTTTGGGAAATTCAAGCCTTGCATCTCAACACCAGCCTAGCAGATCTGACGTGATTCGAAGGATCCACAAGGCAAGCTCTAGTCGGGACATCTTGGATTGGCGAGAGGGTGTTCGTAGCCCACCGCCATCTACCTCAATGCATGCGCCAAAGCTCTCTGGCAGTACGAATATGTTCCCGCCGAAAGGGGCAGCTGGAACGACGCCCAACCCAAGCACGGCAAATATGCCCCATAACATCCAAAGCAATACCTTGCAGAATATGGGGACTTCTGGTGGAATGGGCATGGGTGAGATGCTTTAACTGACTCTTCTTGGCACTGGTCTTTATCATCTTCTACTTCCTTTCTTCTGGCTTATCGTGGCTGTTTTTTGTCATGTTTTCCCTTTTCTTTGACGAATTTGTTGCCTCTGCGTTTCTTGGATTATACGCACTTTTGATCTATACCCCCAGTTTTCTCTCGCTGTTCTTGGTCGATTTCCCTCTCTTTCTCTTCTTTCATGTTTGCAATTTACGCCTGGTGTCTTCTATCTTAATTATCAGCTGTCCTCTTATTTTTCTTTTGATAATCTCCTAGTCTTATCTTACATATAGGCCATTATATTCACTATAGAACAGAGCTCGTACATATAATGTAGCCATGGAATATGAAAGCTCAAAAATTCCGGTTGGTTTCTGAAGTGCTAGTAGCAAGAGAGAGAAATGCATTTGGTATTGGTATCTAACGTCAAGTAAATGTAGTGAAGTGATTTGGGAGAATGATGAGAGAAGTACAGTAGAGCACCACAAGAGGAAGAAAAGACTTTTAGTAGCGATGGCGAGTCGAGTAGTCTAGAAAAGAAAATTAGCTATGCATCCCAAAGGAAAAAAGACTAGAGAAGCAACTGGCGAGTAAAGCATTCGGCACTTACCCTTAGGACTAACAACAAGACCACGGCCCTTCTTTGCCCCGCGGTACACGGTTTCGATGATATCAATAAGCTCCTGTTTATCTTCGAGCACCCAGTTGAGTTTGTTGTTGTTACCAGTGCCGAAATCACAGAGCATGTGTTTGTTTCGGAAGAAGACTGCAAATGAAAGCGTAATGGAATGAAGTTAGAAGTGTTACATAAAAATAGGGTTAGTGTTACACGGGAATATTAGAGTACCCGGGTTGCGATTAGAACCTAGGTGAAGGGGGGCCAGCGCTGAAAACCCGCATTGTTGGCAAAAGCTTACGATTCACATGAGCATACGCTGCGTTGTTCGTTTGCATAGGCCATCTACGCGGGGATTTTTTTTCATGCTGGTCGGGAGCGGACTTACACATGATGGTGCATGGATCGTACAGTTCGTACATCTGGTTAAAGTCTGGCACCTGGGTGATGTCGCACACATATATCACAGCAAAGTTACGGACCTTGTCAGCGATCTTGTACAGAACTTCGTCCTGGCTCATACAGTCTTCATCCCAGTCATGGCCAAAACGGATGACGACAAGACGCTCTTCTTCTCTGAGAATGGCCTGGTCGACGTGCCAGGCAGAGTTGAGGTGGGGGATGACAACTGAGCCCATTTGTAGAAGAGAGGAAACAGTAGCTGAGATTTGGCTGTTGTAGATGTCGGTAGTTACGCGATGGCAAGAGTGAGTGAGAAGAGGAAAGAAAGGCAAGAAATTAAATAATGATAATAATGATGGCTTCAATAGAAACTCACCGAGACAAAAAGAAAATATCAAGACGGCCCTGTTAGACACGTGAACAAGGCTGTACTTGCTTTTAAAAGTTATGCAATCAATAAGCTCCGATAAGATAAGCCAGAGGCCTGCCATTGCAAACGACAGGGGTACGGCTCAACCCTATTAACCCTTGGTCCGTGCCTGTTTGAGCGCTTAAGTGGGAAAGTGAACACAGTAAACCATTTAGCAACACGTTTCTACTTTGTTCGGCTGTTTGCGAGATATCCCCCGTTCAAGGCAACTGCTTTTAGCTGTTATATGTGTCGGCTTTTACTTCACGTTTATTTTTATTTTTAATTTTAATTTTATAATTTTATTCTATATTCTGTTCTTCACTCTTTCTACATTTCTGTTTCTCTTCATATTTCCTTCGTCCCTTAATCTAGGACACCACTTTTCCTCTTCTTCGGCTCTCTTTTTTTTTTTTTTTTGCCCTTTCATCATTCGTGTTCTTTTCAGCTCTTTTGCTTCTTTCGTTTGCGCCTTCCCCACTGTGTATCTGTCTTTTTTTCCTAACCTTTTTTTCTTTTTTCTTGAAGGGCAAAGTTTTCTTTTCCATTCTTTCCCACCTCTCTTCGTTACCGAAGCTGTTCTTCTCAACAGTCACAACAGGGCTAGTCTATTTGGTCTCTTCCTATTTCTTCTCGATAGGCCGGTTCATTTCTTCAGCTTCAATTCACCACTAGCCTCGATCGCTTCCTCATCGTCATGTCCGTCCCCCCTCCATCTCAAGGCCCTCCTGCCGGCCAGGAAATGCCTCCCTTTCCTGGCTCTAGACCGCAGCCTACCCCCGAACAGATTCAGGCTATGGAGCGTCAACTGGCTGCCGAGGCCCAAAAGCACGGCATGACTGTTCCCCAGTTTGTTGAGCAGCTCAAGCGCCAGGCTTACGAACAAAACATGCGCCGTATGGCTGCTCTTCAGCAGCAGCAACAGGCTGGCGCTGGCGCTGGCGCTGACGCTGGCGCTAGTGGTGGCGGCGATGGTGGTGCTGGAGGCGCTTTCCCTCCCAATGGCTTGCCTTTGCCTGTGCGCATGACTCCAAACGGCCCGGTGGCTATCCGCCCCAACGGAGAGACCATTCCTCTTACCCAAGGTCCTGATGGCAAATTGATGCTGCCGGGAGGCCAAACCATTGCTCCCGGTAACTCTCCTATCCGCGTAGTTGAGGGTCCTGATGGCAAACGCGTGATGATGGGACCGAATGGTAAACCTGTCCACATGATGATGGGTCCAAACGGAATCCCGATACCCATGCAACATGGGCCCAACGGCGAAAAGATTCCCGTGCAAATGGGCCCTAATGGACAGCTTGTCCCTATGCCGTTGGACGCTAACGGCGCTCCCATTCTTCCTCCCCCGGCCCAGGGTAGCCAGGCAGGACAAGGCCCTAATCCCCAAGGTGCTCCTTCTCCCCAACAAGTTCAATACATGCAGCAAATGATGCAGCAGCAACAACAGCAGCGTGCTGTGCAGCAGAGACAGGCTGGCCCACAGCCCATTGTACCGGGCCCGCCTAATCCCGCAGCTCTGGCCGTGGCTAAGTTTTTGCGCAGCCAGACACTGAAGCCGCGTACTGTAATTCTTAACGGCGAGAGAAAGGATATGTTCAAAGGTAAATTTCGTGTTTATACCCAACTTTCGTGTGCAATGGCGGCAAAAAAAACCCCAAAAGCTAACATTTATCGTGCTTCTTTTGCTTTCATCTAGTTAAACGTGCGCTCCGAGCACTCCAAAGTCCGGCCTATGAAAAGGCCCGTAAAAAGAACCCCATCCTCCCTGAAATTACCGATCGCGCTTCGCTTGAAAACGCCTTTAAACTCCTGCCTATGTCCATGCTGGCCTTGCGTGTAGGAAAGTCCGATCCGCACGCCGGCCACAACCACGGCAACAAGAAGACTAAGCGCATCAAGGGGCAGTGGACTGTGTCGATTATCCAGCAACAGGATGCGGCTGACGATATGTACTATGTATGGCTATGGGAGGGAAGCCAAGTTATGCGCAAGGTGTATGCCGCACTCGCGCTGGTGCTGATTTTCCTGGTGGTGCTTTACCCCTTGTGGCCTTTGAAGCTGCGCCAGGGCGTATACTATCTGAGCTGGGGCTTTCTCGGCCTTCTGGGATTGTTCTTTGCTATGGCCATCTTCCGTGTGATTTTGTTTTGCATTACCTACTTTTTGGTGCCACCGGGCCTTTGGCTGTATCCCAACCTTTGGGAAGATGTGTCGTTTATGGACAGTTTCCGCCCCGTGTGGGCGTGGCATGATGTAGGTCTTCCTTTTTCTTTCTTTCTGGCTTTGTATGAGTACACTTTTGCGAGTTCACTTCTAACACTTTATAACTTCCTCCCGTCTAGCCTAACCCCAAGAAGAAGAAGTCCAAGAAGTCCAAGGCTGCTCCCGCCAACGTTGAGGCTCATTCGCATATGAGTGCTGCCATTGGCCATGCCCCAGCTGCTGTGGCCATGACTACCGCTACTGATACCCAAGTTAGCACTGGAACTGCTAAAACAGAGTCTGAGGGCTTGGTGGAAAGGGTGCCATACTCAGCCCCGGAAGTCAAGGATGAATCAGACTAAGGGAGCGGGACGGCTTTCCTATATATGCTTGTGTTTCTGTGTGTACAAGTAACTGCTTTTCCCTACACACCGATACTTGGCTAGTTGGAGGTGTGATAGGCGGGGTCTTCATTGTTTTTTATTTTGTTTTCACATTTGTTTGCTCTGTATTTGTCTTACTTTTTTTGTTAATCTGGTTCTGGTTCTTTTTCTCTTTATTGTCCACAGGGGAATTTCTTTTACCCTTAAATAATCCGGAGTATATCATTAGAGTTTTAAAGGCCATATTGCTGATGTCTACCTCCTGTTTGGCCATTTGCTATTGTTTCTTCCGGCTCTTATTTTCCTCTGAAAAGAATCATCTGAAAAGAAAAGGCTCCCCTCACCTAGATTTAATTTCTTCACTGCTCTGCATACCATCTACTACTTTGATAGCTGTTTGTAGAAGAATGTTGCGTGCCGTAGACCGCCATCTGGGCTTATGTCGTGATTGGGCACCTGGCCGACCTCAGTCCAGCCGAGTCGACGATAGAGGGTTTCGGCTGAGCTGCCGGATTCTGCGTTGAGCATCTTGATTTAAAGAAAAGCAGAGAGAAAGAGAGAGAAACGGGTAAGTTGTTTTGCCAAGACAAGGTAGAAAGAAGAAAAAAAGGGGGGGGGGGATATACGGAGTAGTTTAGAAGGGAAAAACTAGGGAAAAAGAAGTATGCACATGCATGTGTGTGTATAATACGTATACCCACCGGGATAAGACGAGCAACGGGAAAAGACAAGATGATTATGTAACCAGGGGACTCACCAGTAGTGTTTGGCCGCGTTGGGCAGCCTCATGTTCTAAAGCCCTCATCAAAGCTGTTGCGCCGCCTCGCCGGCGGAACTTGGGGCTAACCAGTAGCTTGTCCACATGTGCTCGAAACGGACCAGTCTCGGCACGCAGCATGGTCAGTATCACAACACCCATTAGATTAGAGCCTTTGAATTGCTCCAATGGGAAGCGCGATGACATGTCAGCTGACCCTGACATCGGCAGCAGTGCTTCATCGAAGAGAAGAAAAATAACACTTTCGTTGCGCACTACAGCACTGATGCTATCCTTCCACCATGTCAGCAGCTTGTCGTGTGATAACGGCGGCAAGAAGGTCGCAATGGTATGGTCCGAAGTTATGCAATTTGCGTGCAGGGCAGCGAGATACGGAACGAGGCTACTGTCTGTGTCAGGGTTCAAGAGCCGTACAGCTGGGGCCATTGTGAAGGGGAAGAAATAAACGAGGATGTAAGACAACGCAAGTAGGAGGACAACAATGCTAGGACGCAAGGCTAAGGTGGAGGGAGGTGATAAGAGATGGAAGGGCTTCTGGTAGACGAGAGTTTGGTGGTCCTAAAAACCACAGCAAAGTAAGGAAAAGAAGTTTCTAAGTAAAACGAAGCTGACTAAAAGATTCAAAAAGAGATAGCATAAGGGGAAGTGTGAGGATAGAAAATAGCCTGGTAAAAGTGTTGCACGGAGGTTTAGTAGTGGCTTGAAGCCCAGTTTACGAAGCTTCGTCAATTTTGGCGGTTGTTAAGAGCGGGGCCGATAATGAAGCCAGGGGCCAAGGGTTAAATGAAACTAGGGTCTATATTGCATTGCAGCTTCTTCAGCTTGGTGCTGCTAAGCCAATAAGTGGCCAGCTCAAGACACACAGGCGTGACAGAAAAAGCGTAACAGACCTTATGCTTGTCTTGTCCATTTATCCTTTTCAGCTGGGATTGCCTAGCGTCTGCCTTTCCGTATATGCACTCTAACAAGGCCAAAGTGAGGGCGGGCAGGGGGGTATCCGGAAGTCCTGAAGAAGAGAGAAAAGACAGGTATAAGCTTGTGTGGAAGAGGCCTCCTTCGCCCCAATGTGCTTTACGGCCCCCGCGATCGCCGCTGCTATAATGTCTTCCAAGTCTACTGGATGCCTGCCCCCGCTGGGGATAAGCCCACATGAGTGAGGGCGCTGTATGACACTGGGTAAGAGAATACATAGACCCTCGAAATAACCAACGGCAGGTCTGTTTGTTTGTGGTTGGTCGTACAGGCCAAGGAAGGAGGAAGGAGGAAGGAGAGGAGGGGTAAGCTCTCTCTGTCGCGGTCACTTTTCCCAGAAAACAAAGATAGAACTTGCCAAAAAGAAAACTGGAGAGTCTCGTTCTCTATTTTGTCCCTTCCTGTTCCAGGGTGGCTCAGAATCAGGCTTGTGACGAGCTCGGTGATGGCGGATCCCATGTCTTCTTCCTTCCTTGATTGCTGCTTGCTTCATCCTGAGATCCGAATAGTAGTGGGGCTCGGACTGGCTTTGTTCGTTCCTTTTCTGGAAATTCCCTGTGTTCCGGGGAGCTATTAGCTGCCAGCCCAGGGGGGGGGGAAGTGCAGAGAATCTCAGGCCAGGTTTGGCTGGGCTCGCGTTCCATCCCTTTCTTATATCAGAGGCTGACCCCTCCTTCCTCAGCTTGTTTGACTTATAAATTCTGCCTTCTTTGTCCACCTTCGACTTTACGTTTTTTTTTATTTTTATTTTATTTTGCTTCTTTTTATTTTTTCCTTTTGATTTTCCTCTCCTTCGTTTTCCCCGTGGTCCTACCTCTGCTTCCATCCCTCTTTTCTATTGTCCCTCTCTTCTTTATTGTGCTACTCAAGGCCTGTTCCCTCTTCACTATGCATGCCCTATTTCTCAAGGCTGAGCGGGCCATTAACAATGCCCGGGATCAAGAGAAGCACTCGCATACATCTCTTGGCTATGATTGCACATCGCTACACCCCGAACCTCACCGTGACAATCGTTTCCAATCTTTTGTATCCCCCACAACCGGAGACGTAAAGTGGTATGTCGACGGTTGCTCGTACTTCTGGGCGCTCTCTGAGGCTTTGGAGAGTAAGTCGATCTGCAGTAGTTTCTACCAAGGCGTTCGTATATTAACTTCCAGTGATCTATCTTTCACCCTCATGTAGGGGCCCGAGAGTCCATATACATTCTAGACTGGTGGTTGAGTCCTGAACTTTACTTACGTCGCCCGCCAAGCAAAAACGAGCCCTATCGCTTGGACAACATGCTTAAGGCTGCGGCTGAGCGAGGTGTCAAGGTCAAGATCATTGTGTACCGCGAGGTTGAAGCCGCTTTGACGTGTAAGTCGTGCTCTAGTTTCCACTGCCCCCTGGCCATAATAGCTTTTCATGCTAACGTTATCAACTTGCCGTAGTGGACTCAAACGTAAGATGTATTTCAGGCACAAAAATACCGATTTCTGCTCGAAACTGACATGCAACTGGCATTTTTCCTTCTACAGCACACCCGTCGACACCTTGAGTCTTTGCACCCTAACATCTCTGTTTTTCGCCACCCCGATCATACTCCCACCCACTATGACTTGAAGACAAATATCAAGAATACCTTCAAGAGTGGCAAGCTAGACGCCGCCGGCTTATCCAAATTCCCTGGAAATATGCTCAAAGAGCTTTATGGCTCCAGCGATGATGTCGTGCTGTACTGGGCCCACCATGAAAAACTATGTCTGATTGACAACCATATCGGCTTTATGGGCGGCCTGGACGCTTGCTTTGGCCGTTGGGATACTTCAGATCACCCCATTGCAGATGCTCACCCTGCCGACCTTGACGAGATTGTCTTCCCTGGCCAAGACTACAATAATGCCCGTGTGTTTGATTTTGCTGATGTGAAGGACTGGAATCAGAACAAGCTTGATCGTACCAAGACTTCCCGTATGGGATGGACTGACGTCGGCATCTGTCTCATAGGCCCTATCACCTCTAGCCTTTTGCAGCACTTTTCCGAGCGATGGAACTTCTTATACGACGACAAGTACAGCATCAAGAACCCCGAGAAATATGAGCGCGTGAGCATGAGCGCCTCGTCTGGTCAAGAAGACACCGGCCACAACATTAGCAAAATGCTCCATCATGGCCTCGGAGAAATGCAATCCAAGTTTAACAAGCTGGGCGTATGGTCTGACGGAGAGGGTGATGGAGAGGACGGGGGCTCGCAAGACAGAGTTCCTCGCATTCAACTGTTGAGAAGGCAAGCTCGCTCCATATTTTCAAGAGTTTCTTGTCTCTTTCTCTAACTTGTGTTTCCTCCTTTTAGTGCCTCCAAGTGGTCTCATAATTGCTACATAGAGCACTCTATTGCCAACGCCTACATCGACACTATTCACAAGGCTAAGCACTTTATTTACATCGAAAACCAGGTAAATTGCGTTCCTGTTTTAATACGCCCTCTCTTGTTCTCTCATTCCTTCATTCTACTTACACCACGATTATAGTTCTTTATCACCGCTACCAGTGATGAACAACACCCCGTGACCAACAAAATCGGCGCCGCTCTTGTCGACCGGATTGTCCGTGCCCATCAAGCTGGCGAGGCCTTTTCAATTATTGTCATCATGCCCGCCGTGCCGGCTTTTGCTGGCGATCTCAAGTCTGATGGCGCTCTAGGCACTCGCGCTATTATGGAGTTCCAATATGCCTCCATCAGCCGTGGAGGCCACAGCATTATGGAAATGGCTCGAAAGCGAGGTGTTGCGGACCCCGCTGAGTACATTCGATTCTACAACTTGCGCAACTATGATCGCATCAATGTCTCTAACATTATGAAAGCTGCCGAGAAAGAGAGTGGAGTTTCATATGAAAGTGCTCGGCGTGAACACGACGATCACGTTGGTGCTGGCTATGGCGGAGGTGGTGAGGGGACTCATGGCTCATCACAATACGAACGCTACCAGCATGCTGCCGCTAGCAAGTCCAGCACATGGGATACGGTTTCTTCCTGCTACATGGATACCCCGAATAAGCTCGACACCATTCCGTGGGATGGCCCCGAAGATGCTGAAATTGATGCTTTCGTTAGCGAAGAGCTCTATGTGCACAGCAAGCTGCTTATTGCTGATGATCGCACTGTTATTTGTGGCAGTGCCAACCTTAATGATCGCAGCCAGTGCGGTGACCACGACAGTGAAATTGCTGTGATCATCGAGGATCCGACGCCTGTTGAAACTACTATGAACGGCAGAAGATTTGTCGCTTCGCGCTTTGCTGCATCGCTCAGACGCTACATTTTCCGTAAGCATTTGGGTTTGCTACCACCGCAACATCACGCAAGGCCTACGCCTAATTGGCATCCAGTTGATGCTGGCATCAACACCTATGACTTTGGCTCGGCTGCTGATTCTTTGGTTGCCGATCCACTGAGCGCTGACTTCCGCAACTTGTGGCAGGGTGTCGCAAGTAGCAACACCGAGGTCTTTACCAAGGTCTTTCACAATGTACCCAATGACGCCGTGCGTACATGGAAGGACTACGAAGCTTTCTTCTCCAAGCACTTCCGCATCCCCGGTGTTGAGTCTAAGAAGGGCAACAGTGATAAAGCGAAGGCAGAAGAAGAGAGCAAGGTTGAATATGGTCATGTCGTCAAGTCCGAGTTCCCTGGTGGCGTTTCCGACGTCAAGGAGTGGCTAGGCCGGGTGCGCGGAACGCTGGTGGAGATGCCCTTAAACTTCTTAGTGGATGTCGCTGACATAGCAGTCGAGGGGCTAGCGCTCAACACGCTAACGGACGAGCTATACACGTGAGACTACATGAGATATCTAGGTGGAAAAGAAGAATAAAGTTCGATATGAGGTGGAAGAAATACATCGACCATTTATATAATCTTAGGAAGAATAATGAGTAAAGAAAGACGGAGAAAAAATAATACTAAAGAAGCTATCGCCACCTAGAAAACGAAGAAGGAAAAAGCCTTGAGAACCAGGAAAAATAAGATATACACACTAATAAACAATGGGAGAGAGCTGGAATCAAGAACACAAGGAATGTAGGGAGGGGAAACCAAAAAGAAGACCTTGATATTGGACTTGGGCGCTGGGTACGCATCGCATCATCTTCATTACAGTACAAACTCCGTCTCGTTAAAATAATAGCAGGAAGCAAAGGAAGAATAAAAAAAAAAAAAGAAGGAAAGAGTATGAGAAGAAAAATGAGAAAAAAAATAAGACTCGAGAAAAAGAAAAAAAAAAAAAAGTAGCAAGAATAAGGGAAAAAAAAAGAACAAAAGGTGTATATTGCCTCCCCCATTTATCTTCTCTTTACTCCTCATTTCTCTTCAAAAAAGCAACATCAAAATCATTCCTTATCTGGCCAAAAGTCTTTAGTCCTGCTTTCCGCCCACAGTTTCACTCCCGCCACCAATAGCAGAGCCAAGAAGACTACTACCCTCAGAACGAGCCTTGCCGACTTCAGCAGCGAGACTCATGGAGCGAGCACGTCCGGCAAGCGAATGGCCGCGGCCTCGGTACCACGAGACCATCCCGATAAAGGAGGCAATGATGGCCAGGGCTGAGAGGTAAGGGTGTTCGCCAAAAGTAACCTTGAGCTGGTAGAAGATCTTTTGTACGTTGCCAACAGTGTACTTGGGGCTGATGAGAGGTGGCGAAGCAGTGACTTTGGTAATGGTTTCTAGAATGGAAGTACGAGAGGGAACAATGTTGTTGCCAGTGATGGTGGTATCCCAGTAGCGGCGGTTCTGTCAAAGAAGAAAGTTAGTTGGAGAGGTCGGGAAGAAATAGGGGGGAGAGTTCAAGATACGCACGTCTTCATCGTTGATAATCACACGGTCGCCATTCTTAATGTCAATGCCATATGTCGTCCGCAGCCAGCGCTGCCAGAAGATAATATCCACCCAGGCAAAGGTAACCTGTTTGCGGCTAGACATATCCATACTGATACGGATGTTCTTGGCATTGCGTAGCGCGCGCTGGTCATCACGATCCTCAGCCTCCTCAATTCGCAGTTGCTTTGCATCGCGCAGTTCCTGGCGCTCAAGCTGGAATAGCTGGATCTGCTTTTCCATCCATTCATTTGCGGCTGACTTCATCTCACGCACAGCACCCATGAAGGATTCCTGATCCTCACGGTTTAGCACTCCAAGAACCACAATCTTGCCGTCCATGATTTCACGGGCGTTAGAAGCGGTCAGCTCGGGCATGATGGGCAACCAGACCGACTTCATCCAGTTGAGAATGCTGCGAACATCGCGCATTTCCCCGGGCGTGAGAGGAGTGTAGTACGTAGGGTGGCCCTCACGGGAGACGACTAGACGAGGCCAGGTAGTGACCTTGAAGCGCTTGTACATAGCTGGGTCATTTGTCTTAACGACACGAGCACGGTTTATCAGACTGAGAGGAAGACGATTAAGTGCCTCCATGTCTTCCTTGGTCGTTGCAAAGTCGTAGAAGTAGACAAAGATGACATCTTCCTTCTCCTCCAACTTTTCAAAAGCAGCCAGATCAAGGTCAGGCACGCCCGTTGAGGCTTCGAGAGCACGCTCGGCATACTGGGTAAGGTCGCCCAAGCCACGAAGACCATCGTACTCGACACGTTGGCCACCCTGGAAAAACAGCATTGTGGGGTAGCCGTCAAGCTTGATATCAGAGCAGAGATGAGATTCCTTTTCACAGTTAACCTCGCCAACATTGAGGCGGTCCTTCATATTCTTAGCCAGCTGCATCCAATTGGGAGCCATGGCCTGGCAGTGGTGGCACCAAGGGGCGTAGAACTTGATAAACCAGGGTTCGCGTGTGGCAACAACTTGGTTTGCGAAGCTTGCTGCATCCAAAGAAACAGAGAGACCGTTGCGGTTGGGGAGAGGACCGGCAGGCTTGGATGGGCTGATAACAGTGACGGCGTTGGAAGCAGGCTTGCTGACGTCGTTTGATTTGATGGGATCGGAAACAACGAGCACGGGCTTGGAGCTGTTGACCTTGGAGTCCTTGCTGTCGGTGGTCTTGTCGTCGGAGGCGGGCTTGTCGAGAACCTCTTGCGAGCCGGCTTTGTAGTCGGGCGACTCAGCGGCGCCAGCTTCGGGAAGGAGCAGCTGGGCAGGGCGAGTACCTGGGAAGTCGGCATTTAGGACTTCTTCAATAGCATTGCTTAGAAAGGTGACGTTCTTGACACCCTTGATATTGTTGGCAAGCTCGCCGTTCTTGTACAGTATGGTCAGGGGGTACGACGTGACCTTTTTCTTGGCGCATAGGTCGAAGTAGGCGACACAGTTGATCATGGCAAACTTGAAATCATAGGTTTCGGTAAAGGATTTTGTAGTCCAGTAGTATTCATAAGTCGTCTGAAAGGCGGGGGCGTAAGCCTGGCAATGATGGCAGTATGGACTAGGGACAAGGAGACACAGAAGGGTTAGTTTGCAGATGAGACAATAGGTGGCTTTGAGAGGATATGGCACAACAGCGACTACTTGGTTACGTTTACTCACCTGTAGTGTTTTATCAACATATACTTGTGGGCTGCCACCTCAAGATCGTAGTTTTCGGGCGTCAACTCGAACATAGGGGGGACCTCTTGGTGGTTGAAGACGGTCATAACTGGCTTCTGGTACTCGTCATCTTCTTCTTCTTCTTCGTCAAGCAGAGGGTCGGCGACGCCGGCAGCCCTAGCAAGAGCAGTAGCTCCAAGGAGCATATATAAGGGCAAAAGCCTCATGGCGATATGGGAGCAAGGAAGATCAGTGGATATCAGAGGCAAAGCTGATCAGCAGGAAACTCAAAGACAGAGTCGGAGCGAAGGGGGGGGGGGGCAGAATGGGTTCGATTTATTGCACAGAAGTGATCTCTAGACAATGCGATGCTAGCTAGGCTCTCAAGGAAAAGTAGAGCAGGCGAAACCAGAAATCCAGGGGAAAAAAGGGAAGGTCCAATTGGCGTGTCTTGTCTGGCTCAGCACGTGAAACCACACTAGAAAAAAAAGATTAAATAAAGGAAAAAAAAAAAGAAACAAAAATGCGGCGAAGGACGATGATACGTGGTCGATCGATTAGGGGTTTTTTTGCCGTCGAGATGGAAGAAAAAAATAAGATCAAAAATACCTCCTATGAGAGAAACAAGGGAGAGAAAAAAAAAAAGAAAGAAAAAAGATCGTGAAATTGTCGAGACAAATCAATTAGTGGCTCTCCCGGCTCGGCTTTGTTTTGGTTTTACGAGAGGGCCAGGCTATTTGTGCCCCGGGATGCTGGGATTTATGATGATAATAAAATTCCGCCGTGATCTGAAAGGTAAAATAAGGAAGAAAAAAAAAGAAAAAAGAGACCAACTAGAGAGGATGAAGCATTTCAAGATTCAAGAGAACCGTGGGCCAAAGAAATGGAGATGATCTAACTAAGGAGGGAAGAAAAAGGACGAGGGAAAATGGAGGTAGAAGAGGATGAGCTGTAAGTTGTTGTAAATAAGGAGATGAGGGCGAGTCTAGGGAAACAGGGTAGATTGAAAAGATGGAAAGGGGAAGGCAAATAAGCTTGTCTGGTTGGCATTTATCAACCTTCTAAACTGGGGCAACGTCAGAGGAAGTGACAAATAGAACAACGAAGCTCCTTCCGGTTCTGCCGGTGAGTATTGGCCTAACCACGCTTGCTATGTGTCACCCACTCTACATGTGCTCTTTAACTCTACTACATTGCACCAAGAACTAGAATACAAAGACGGAATGGGTGGCAGATACCAGGCCGCGACGAGCTGTGTGGGGAAGCTCCCACAACGCCTATTGGCAACCCTTTTCTTTTTCTCCTTGGAGACCTTCGTAGTCTTCTGCTCTTTTCGCAAATATCAGTGAGGCAAAAGCAAGCAAAGCACAGGAAGTTGTCCTGCAGCCTTGTGTGTTTTGAGGTATGTGCATGGATGGTATTATCTTTATTTATTGGTCTTTCTGGTACTAAAATGCCTGGTATGGATGGGGCCGATCGTTGGTCCATTTTGATTGCTCGCGCTCTGTGTTTAATTCAAGCACCAACAGTCTCGGGGACCTTGTTCTCGTCATAGCCGTAAGTCACCTTCATCTCTTCGACCTTGGCGGCGTAGCGACTCTGGGCAGTTTCAATGGAGATACCCTCTTTGTGGACAGCCTGCCAGGCGTTGTACTTGGCCTTGTTCTATAGGGGCAGAAAACAGTAATGTTAGCATATCAAAAGCTTACAACAGGAATGAAAAAGACAGAAAAAAAAAATTTGGAAAAAACAACACGCCCTCCCTCCCACACAACATTACGGTGCCACATGCAGGCACTGGGAGGCTGCTCTGCGTTATGACGCCTGCATATGAGCCAGGAGGGGCGTTTGGAAGCGACAGTGAAAGGAAAGCAACGGCAACGGTAAAAACAACAGTCATGGCGGCAGCAATATACACACTTTCAGTTCGAAAACGCCGGGAGCAGGTGCATCTTCAAATTTCTCGCCAGTGCCGATCTTGTACAGGCCTAAAACAGGGAAATTTCCATTCCAGAAAATGTCAGTCATCATGCTTCTTTTGTTCTATCCAGGTGCCGTGCTCATGCTACATGGCAGGCCATGCATCTATCTGCAAACTATACTTGCAGAATCGCAGCTGAGACGAGTGGAATATGGGCTATGTGTGTGTGTGTGGTGTACACATGTATGTGGTATGGAAGGCGACATACCATAGAGTTCCAGCAAGTCCTCGTTGCTAGGCTTGGAGGTCAGCTTCTTGGAGTCGACAATAGCCTTCTCGAATTCGGGGGAGAGTTTAACGGTAGTGGGAAGACCTGGCATGGTGAATATAGTCGGAGGAGTATTTGCCGTGAAGTAAAACAAAGGAAGAAGAGAGGAGATAGTATCAAGGTTGAGTAGTAGGTATGGGGGGAAAAGAGAAGAAGAAAGATAAAATCAATTCGAACAGTCGAAATAGAATCTTAGGCCAAACTCAGCAAGTCAAAATCTAGAAACTACCACTGCTTCCCTAAATCAACAAGAGCTTTACTCGTAGGATTCAATTTGGTTGAGGTTGAGGAGGGGCTTGGTTTGCTAACCTGGTCTTGGCCTCGGCCTAGTCAGCAGCAAAGTAGCCCCTAGCAAGCGTAGCCCCCAGCTGTTTTCCCCTCGTTCTCCTTTCTTCCCTTCCACCTTCTCTCCCAGCTCTCCCTTTCCCCTCTTTCTTGCGTTTCAAGAAAGCCTAGTCTCCATCACGCTCCGGATCTTGCTTTGCATATGCACAAATCCCCACTGTTGGGGAAGGAAGGCAGAAGTGGACCAGGGTTTGATACACGCCACACCATGCTAGGGTTCAGCCACACTTGGTCCTCTTTTGACCAAGTTCAGAGTTCAGCCATCTTGGCGGGGGAGCCTTCGTTTATATGAAAAGTGGGCAGGCGTTCACGGAGGTGGAATTGAATCATCGGATATGCGGCAGGGGAAAGTCCGAAACAACTTGCACGGCTTACATGGCTTAGAAGGGTCAAAAGATGCCTGATCCGTGATCATAAGCGCTGGTATGCACACGGAATAATGAGTTATGCTGTAGACACAAACACCAGCTTAGCCGTCATTCTCGTCTCGAGCCACAAGAGTGTAGAGGAAGTTGGTTCTACGTACTCAATCGGGGGGGAATGTTAAGGACCTTAAAGTAAGCTGTGTCGGCTTTTTTTTTGCTTAATTCGGGGCTTGGAAATGTCCGAGCTGACATGCAGATAAGACGTACAACGGACAATCACACTGGGTAACTATGCTGCGGAAGGGGCGTATAAGAAAGAAAGGCCTTGTATAAGAAGATGAACCTACCCTTACCAGGCCAATGCACGTAAAATGACTTGCAGCTCTTCCGATTTCCTCATTCTCTAAGCTGTCCTACTGCCCCTAGCTGCCCTCACTCGATATAACGCTTCAAATTCTTTTTCCGCCAAGTCCTTGACAATGGTCAAGACGGTTGTTGTTGTCGGTGCTTCTTATGCCGGCCTAGCTGTCTCGCATAGACTGCTCAAGTACACACGCCAGCAAAGCCCTGATTTAAAGGTTGTTCTGGTGTCCAAGGTAAGTTTATACATGCTTATGACTTTTACTAGTGGTCTCGTTTCTTGCGTTTTGTCTTCGACCCGTTTTCTTTCTTATTTGTTGTGCCTTCTAACGGCCAATCGCACGCAATAGAGCAGCCAGTTTTACTGGAATATTGCCGCCATCCGTGCTGTCGTTCCCGAGGCCATCCGCGACGACCAACTCTTTCACCCCATCGAGCCCGGCTTTGCCTCATACCCTCCAGCAAACTTCCAGTTTCTTGTTGGCACTGCCTCTAGCATTGACGACTCCACCAAGACGGCCTCTATCCAGACCAGCACTGGCCCGCAAAAAATATCCTATGACTATATTGTGTTAGCTAGCGGCGCTCGGGCGGCTACTTCTGACATCGAGACGCCATGGAAGGCTGTTGCTACGGGCCCTGACGACAAGGACAACTACAGCCAAACCCTAGCTGCTCTACACACTACGCAGAAGCGTGTCGCTGCCGCTAAGCACATTGTAATTGCAGGAGCTGGACCAACCGGAGTCGAGACAAGTGCCGAGCTTCGCTATGCCCACAAGGACAAGACCGTAGTATTGCTTACAACCGGCGATGCGCTGCTGTCCGGAGATTCCATCGGCAAGACGGCCGAGCGGGAAATCGTCTCCCTCGGCGTGCAGATCCAGCGTAATGCACGCGTGACCAATACTCGCAGCCTAGCTAACGGCAAGACCGAGGTGCTGCTAGAGTCGGGCGAAACAATTGAGACCGATTTGTACTTGCCTACTATGGGACTAGCACCAAACTCCGAGTATGTGCCCGCACAGAGTCTGAATGCAAACAAGTATGTCGACGTCGACGAAAACTTCCAGGTTAAGGGTCTTAGAGACGCCTGGGCATGTGGAGATATCGTGTCAAAGCCGCGTGCTGGCTTCATGCTGGCAGATAAACAGGCTGCCGGGGTGGCCAAGAACGTCGAGCTAGCCCTTCAGGGCAAGCCCCAGTTAGCTGTCAAGGGCTTCCCCTTCGATGTTATGATTGGGGCGGCTGGTAGAGACCGTGGATTCGTGCGGGCCGGCTGGATCGGGCTGCCATCGATTTTGGCATGGGCTGCTAAGAGCCGGACCCTGGGGCTGGACTCAGCACCGAAGTATGTGAACGGATCACAGTGGTAAGGATGCAGATGGGGAGAGGCAGAAGGATATGAGAGGTGAGGGGAGATGGTGAGTTTTTAAGCCTACAATGAGTGTTAATGTTGCCTGCGTAGTATATATTTACGATGCTTATATATGTCTTTCTTTTTGATTGCCTTACTCAAACTTTGTGTAATAAGAAGCGTTTTCAGTGGGATAGGACTTGTGGCCTAAGCAACCCTTATGTCATTCTCTGTTCCTGTCTTTCTGTCTTTCGTTCTGTGTGTGTGTGTGTGTGTGTGTGGTGCGCTCTCTGTCTATAGTCTAGGCACGTGCTTTCTCATCCTCCAAGTCTCGCCTTAACTGCTCTAGTTCGGCCTGGCGCCCGGCCAAATGTGTCTGCAGGCCGTCAACCTGCTCTTGTATAGTTTTGAGATCTTCCTGGACTCCCTTCAGGCTTGATCCAGAGCTGGATTTCGCACCTTCCTCTAGTTCCCGTAGCTGCTTACGCTTGTAGTCTAGCAGCTGCTCAAGCTCGCGCTTAACTAGTGCCGGCTTGCTATCGCGCTTACCGCCCTTGCGATCTTCGGCATCATTCTCCATGCGCTTGAGCTTTTCGTCCAGCTCGGCCAGTTGCTTCTTGAGGCGGACTTCCTCCCAGTCTCCGGTTTTCTCGGTGGAGAAGTCGGTACCGGCAGTCTTGTAGCCGCTCCGCCCAAGACGAGTTAGATATTGGTCGCCAAACTTGGCCTTGCGACCGGTAGCTGTGGAGTCGTCGGCTTTGACAGCCCAGCGGGATGTGCGTTGATTATCAACACTGTAATCGATTTTACTGCTCTCGAAGGTGTGGCGAAGGGAGGCGGGAATATTGCGCGGAATGCGGTAGCCTTCGTGGCGGTAATTAAGCATATGCAGAAACACGAGGCAGGCATCTTTATTGATGGCGGATGAGGCTGACGGGTTGACAAGGTTCCAGGCCGAGCGAATATCGGTGTCAGGAACATCGAGAGATTGGTACAGGTCTTCAAGGGCAGCGACTAGAGAAAAGAAAGAAGCGGTTAGATGCCAAGAAAGCTTACGTAGATCGGATTGGACAGAGGCCAGGAGAAAAGAAAAGAAACATGGCAAACTCACATGATACCTCGCCGCGCATGTCGCGGTTCTCCTGGTAGATCAATTGATATTTGCCCTTGTCCGCGGGGCTGATGTACCAGTCGAAGCCGTCCTTCAAGCCCAAGTCGTCCGAGTCGTCCTCCACCTGCTCAAACTGCACCTGTTTTCCTGTCAAAGCGCGTCCAGCTTGGACTAGATGCGCCTTAGATTCAGGCACCAGCCAGTCGGGCAGTGATGCCGGTACATCCGAGTATTCCTATATGAGTCGCAAGTTAGTAAATCCAGCACTTTACTGCGTTATACCATGCTAGACTCTAGAGGGAATGGTGAGAGGATAAAAGAAAGGATAGGGTATGGGGAAGAAAGAAGAAAAGAAAGCAAGGGAATTGAGACGCACGCCATTCAGAATATCGAAAATGAGACGCATGGCCACGCAAAACTCCTCAAAGTCCAGGTTTCCGTCATTGTCTACATCAGCCAAATCCCACACTTTGGCCAGCTGGTCATCACGCAAACCGCTGTTCTTGAGCACTGGACCAGCTTGTTCTCCAGTCAGGAACTTGCCACCCCCGGTGCGCGTGGAGAAGATGTTCCAGTATGTCTCGATTTCGTGGGGTTCGATCTTGGGCGCCATGGTGGTTAATGGGAGGACAGGAGAGTACAGCTAAAGAGAGGGAAGACGAGGCGAGACTAGGAAAGAAGGGTTGTTGTTGTTAGCAAGCAATTAAGAATACAATATCAAACACAGAAAGGCAGAAGCGCTCAAATAGACAAGGAAAGAAAAGACAGAATCAAAGCAAGAAAAAAAGAAAGGGTTTGATTGCAAATGTTTGGCAGGACGTAAACGAATGGGGAGCTTACACAAGTCCAAGTCGTACGTCAAGACGACGTGAAGCTAAGAAGGGGCCCAGCCGGGCTGCTGTGGCTGAGCGACGTCAAATTGTGGCGTTCAAGACAAGCGTGGCACAAGCACTACAGCTAATAAGTCTAACTAGGCTGCCACGCATGTAGGCAACCCTAAGAAGCAAAGGACGTCAAACCATCTCTGGAATAGCTGAACGTTTTTGGCGGGGTAGCTTTTGAAGCACATCGTAAAGCACATTATTGCTGTTCTTTTCACGCACATAAGTGATTGTATTACTCGAATTTTCCCATCATCCGCACATCTTTTCGCTATGGCAACCTTACCAGAGACTGAGAGCCACTCACTGAAGACGTTATTTGCTAATGCCGAAGAACGGAAGCTCTCCATTGCCTCCCTCCAATACAACACGCCGGAATGGACCGTTGCCTACACCGAGGCCCTCCAGGGCTTCACCGAGTGTCTTCGCCTGTCTAGAGATATGGCTTTGTTTAGTTCCAACGAGACTATCGATGACTTGGCGACTGCAGACTTGCCCTTTCTCGGCATCCAGTACCATTTGGCCGAGATAACCCTAAAGACACCCTTCACAACCCCCGAAGCCCGTGTGGGAGTTGTGCGCAAGGCTCGTGATGAATTCGAGGCTTTTCTTGCACAGATGGACCATTACGATCTTCTTGGCGTGCAATATGCTGAGCAATATCTACGTTTTCTTGACGACCGCGACAAGTTTAGTGTGATTGATGCCCGCGATCCTGCTGCCCGGCGCGATGCTAAGATGGCCGGCTTTGCAGCTGAGAAACAGATACGCCAAAGACTGGCTACTCTTCGTGCCAACCCACGCTATGTGGAGAATGGCGGTGACGAGGATCTGGTGCGTGAAGCATACCTCGCCAATCTAGAGCTGCAGATCCACGATGCCTTGCAGCAGATTGACAGCGTGAATCGCGAGCTTGATATCCTGGCCCAGGCTCCCCCGCCACAGCCACAGCCTTCGGGACCGCTAATGGCAGATGGCGGAGACCCGCGGTCGCGGCGAACTGCATCTGGGAAGCCCGAAACCGATTACTCGGAGAGACTGGATGCGCCTCTGTCGCGCAATCCAGGTGGCCCTCTTCTTTCGAAGGCAGGAAAACCACTACAGCCGTTTACGCTAGTGGGTAATCGCCAGGACCTGAAAAAGGGCGTTTTTAGACCTGGACACAACCTGCCCACCATGTCGATTGACGAGTATCTGGAGGAGGAAAAGCGACGGGGCAACATTATTGAGGGTGGAGGTGCGGCCAGCATGGTTAAACCTGAACCGGATGAAGACAATGAGGAGAAGGTGGACGCGGAGACGATGAAGGCAAGGAAGTGGGATGACTATAAAGATGACAACCCTCGTGGAGCAGGAAACACGATTAATCGCGGGTAAAGGGCGACGGATATATTTGGGGGTGGGGAAGAGGGAAAGGGAAACTAGAAATTAGAAACGCATATAGACAAAAATAAAGAATGATACCAAGAGTCGAGGAGCTCAAGAGCGTTCACGAGGGTGTGGTGATGATAAGGTATATTGCATAAAATAAGACTATGAAGCTGGGTACTGATACGGTACGATAGGCCATCCTACGTTAGCTGAAGCCTGGCTAAACTAAATCTCACTTGGATGCCATGATTCACTGACCCCTTCTCCATCACTGATATCTACCATGACATCGTCCAAATTGCCATCACCGTAGTATCTATAGCGACTCGGTGATGGTGATAAGACGTCCTTGTGCATGCTTTGGAAATACTCTCGTCTTGTAGCTAGCACTTCAGCCCCTGTATCAACAGCATTATCCAAGATATCTGGATCAATCTGATCGAATAGATCTATTTGGCCGCCAAGATGCGCAATTTGGAGCTCGCCGATGATTACACGCAACTCAAGCTCTATAATGCGTCGCTCTAGCGCCTCGTATTCGTGGCTGCTGTCTTTGTGAGAAATCCCGTGGACTGGCTGCGGTGTGTTGATGTCAAAGCCTGATCCATACAAATTATCTGCAGTCTCATCCTCATCGTTGTCTTCATCTTCATTGCTACTTGGGACTTCTGCTTCTGCGTCGCCCTCTTCGAGATTTGATCCATCGTCATATCTCATGACGTCCTCAGCCTGTGTTTCTCCAGAGATCCGTGCAAAATCAGCTGCGTCGCGGCTTCTAATACGCTGAACAACAGCAGAAATGAGGGCTCTTCGCATAGCTGTGGTTGACGTCTCATTGGATCCAGGTGGTAGCGGCTGGGATGGTATGATGTCGACCATACTTTTTAGGTGAGAAAATGCGTCTTTCACGGCATTCCGAGCTGCGTGGCTATAAGAGTAGCGGGGAGAAGTATTGTCGTTGAGGTGGGGGGGGGGGACACAAGGGCTATTTTCACTAGGCTCTCTGTTGATAACGGAACTGGCACCACTGCTTCTGGTGCTACTGGCCAACCGGCCAGCTGCTGCACTGCCTAAGGAAGGCTCGCACATAGACATGGCACTATAGGAATTCTGTGTTAGGGACCACGGAAGAGCGCTATCACAAGGCAAAGAGCCCTCATTGAGAACATTTTGAGCGGGCGGAGACACTTCTCTGAGAGAGCTGCCATCACTATATTCTTGTGTATTGCCGTCCTCAATATTTGTACCCCATTGCTGATTGCCCACGCTTTCTGATGAGGATGCGAAGAGCGCTATCGACGAATCTGAAGACGTTGAATGAGAGAAGATCTGCGTGGCTTCAATATAGGCCAACCTGTCTAGATCTTCAGAATTGAGGCTGGTACTTCTGTTGTTGCTGCTGTTACTACTGTCATCTGCCCCGTTGCCGTTCTCTAGACGGAACACATTAATGAAGCCAGCTGGAGAGGTCAGTTCTGGAGAGGAAATAGCACAGGTTCCAGTAGCAGGTCTGTTAGTGGTTGTCGTGTGAGGGGAAGATCCAGGGCTGTAGAAGGGTGAAGGCGAGAGACGGTAGAGCCTTGGATCATGCCGGCTGTTCAAAGAGCCGTTCAGGCTTGGCAGAGAGGATTGAATTTCCTGCTCTTGCTCCTCGGTAGGATAGAAACCCAGGTCGACTGTCCCTCTTTGTTGCTCGCCGCCATTTGCAAAGGGAACCAATGACCTGTACGAAGAAGAAGGCTGGGCATAACTTGGGGCATTGCTCCCGGTGGCTATCTCCACAGGCACTAGCCAAGTGTCAAGCGGGAGGCCTGGAGAGAAGCCCTGATAACGAGACAGTAGACTATTAGGGACGGGGGTTGGAGTTGGACTGATGCTACTAGTGTAGACAAATGGTCGGCCGCCACGCCGAGACGCGGACGGGCCAAAAGTGAAGTTATCGCGTAGCATAACCTTAGAAAAAGAGACTGCTTATCAAAAAATGAAGCAGGCAACAAGTTAAGATTACTCTCAGAGCTACTGATGAGGAGTTTGCGGCTTTATATCAATGCCAACTACAAGCTTAAGCACAGTTACTCTTGTAAGTAAGTGGCTGGTCTGAGCAATACACTGCTTCCTATCTAGAATATCATCTAAACAATGTCTTCCTATTTCTGGCAAACACTATGTATCAAAGGCCTCATCATACTGTCTGAATCACATTACCCCTCTCCTGGCTGTCCCAATCCTCCACGGTGATAGCATGAGGATATCCGACAGGCTTATTTTCCTGTAGCTCTACCTCATTGGGTCTTTCATTGTGCAGAACGCTTCTTGGCTCACGAATGCAAGCGAGAATAAATCCAGCAGTTATGGTGATCATGAGCATGCTAAGTGAAATCAGTAATATGATCTTTCAAGCACGTGCTCACTTTACTCCTCTCTCCGCCGTTTTAGCAGACTTACCACGTCACTGCAGCTATCGAAGCTGCAGCTGCAAGACCGACAGCAAATTTGTCGCTATTGTGCCACTTGCGTATATTTAGAAATGTTGATGCCACGGATGCCGCCCATGCCCATGCCACAAGCCAGAGAATAGTGTCTAGTCCAAAAACAGCAACGACGGCAAAGCGACAATAAACGTGACGGGCGCTCATTTCAAGTGCGATGGTAATTCCAAGGACAAGCATCGTCAGAAGTGCCTAGAGTATATACCACGAGAGGGGGGTATGGTGAGTATTGTGAATTTATTTTTACTCGAGGCAAGGAAGGAAAGGAGGCAGCAAGAACATGGACATACGTTGAATATGAGAAATCCACATGGCCCGCTCTGGCCGTATACGGCATTTCCAAGCAGCGAGACGCTATAGCAGGATGCAACTAAAACTCCAAGGCTCAGGATCATTGCTACATATCGAACAATGTGTATCCACTTGGGAAGGGGCGGGGGGCCAATGGCCAGGACTCCGGAGCGTGTGGCGGTAGTCATTGAAATGATGATGAAGTTTGGTTGGTAGGATGGGGTCAGCAGGTCTAAGTAAGGGAATTCTGAGGAGCACGATGATGGTGGCTACACGAGCCGACTACAAAGAGGAATGTCGATAGTTTTATATCAACTCTCTTGGACTCTGGTCCCATCACATGAAATATCACCGTCGCTTGTTGCACAGAGACAAAGTACTTGTTTGTCTTGAGCACTACCCTTTTGGCCTCTACCATGGGACTAGAGCAGACTGGATGAAAAAGTAAAGGACAAGCTGCCGAAGATGTCCTGAACTGACTCATAGTCGACTAAGAATTTCCATTCATCTGACATCTTCTTGTCTGGGCCTTTGCTCATAACAAACACGAATGACTTCGGCTTGAGCTTTTATTAGAGCATATTTTAGGACTGCTGAGGTTACAGAAATGGCACTGCTGAGTTAGCTATTGAATATAATGATGAATTTGGTGAGGATGGTGACGGGCTTTGGATGATTGGGGCGCACCACCCAACTACAACTAAAAGTAGGTTTTTGGGTCAGAGAATATGGTGGACTGGCCGAGGGACTAGGGATTAAATATTAGCTCACTAGCGGCACTAAAAGCTCCTGTTATAAGTGAGCATTGGTAGCGCACCCAGAGGATCTTGCGTTTGAGCTCGTCTTTTCCATTGCTATCGCTATCAAGTTGCCACAGAAGGAGAAAAGCCAGAGGGGAGAAGAAAAAGGCCAATATAATCAAACCGGGCGATAGCCGCCAGCAATTCATCTGCCTTCTAGATGAACAAGCGTTAGAAAAAAAGCAGAGTATGTGGCTAGTCTTGTAAGATTGAACAACAAGGACTTTTGCTAAAGGAGAACGAGGCATTGCAAGGCTTCTTCCGCCATGCTATGTGCAGTTTCTTTAAAAGGGTGTTCTAGTGTTTGAATGCCATCACGATAAACATTCAATTGGTAATATAAGGCCGACCCTAGGCTAGTAAGATGAATGCACCAGCGTCACACCAAAGGCTTCTTGTTACAGCGCAGCAAGTCACGCCAAAGCAAGCCAGTCATATTCCTAGACTGTAAGCCGCTTGCTTACCTTAGACCACCTGCCCAGTAGCTGGCGCATAGTCCTCCATAGCCGGACGTTAGCTGTACACGAGTTTGACACCTGTACACAGAGCGCATCTAGCCGTGCACAGCATTAACATCACACCGTCTGAGTGCAAAATATAGGGTAATATGCTACGATTCACTTGTGTTGTGTTGGTTTGATGTTGTAGCAGGTACGTTCAAGGGACCTTACGTAGGCCTGTTCAAAAAGTAGCGAACAACCAATGGGAAAGCTATTCAGACGGTTTGGCGCACGAGTGCCACCACTAGTACTGGCCGGATATGCAGGAAAGTTGTTTATGAAGGCTTTGCACGCCATCAAAGAAAGGCACAGTGAGCAGGTAAAGTAGTGCGATAATGCAGTCCGATCGTCTGAGCCACGCCTGCCAGACACTGTTCCTTTGTCGTGCATGCTTGCATCCAGACTTCTGCAGGTGTTTTCGAGGGAGGACTGGCTGTGGATAGAGGGCAAGCCTGCTGTAGATATAATGAACGATCGCAGTGGAGGTGCACCTGTATAACGGCAGCCATCATTGCTACACGTTGCACTTGTCGAGTCTAAACTCTTTGTTAAATGAAAGAAAATCACAGCAAAAGGTCGAGGTTGTGATAAAAATAGCAAGTGGGGCCAAATAGACCCCGAGCGTTACACGAGAGCCGGACCCACAAGGCAAATTTTGCCCTGAATTCAAGGCAGGAGGGTTTATGGTTCTGGCATGATGGCGGGGAGATTTTGGACACGGCCAATCAACAGCGGCGGAGAGCTTGGGCGAAATACAGAAGCCTCAAGATGATGGACAGGGCGGGCATCCAAGGCTATATCTGGAAACGCGTAAGAAGTCTTTGGCCCTCACCGCATTCATCTCAACCAGCACGCGCTATTGAGTAGCAGAAAAGGCGACGGGAAGAACAGGGCAGATATACAGGGCAAGCGAGCCTCAGCAGGATGCAGGCAAGGCGTGCCAGTTTTCAAGCCTCCTCTCGGCACGACAAGCAAAGACGTGGCCAGAGAATGTCGAAGATCCTAGCGAGGAATTTCTTACACTTTTCTTGTTCGCAATCCGGCCTCTTTCTCCTTCGTTTATATGGTGGCTATATTTACTTGGTAGCCTTTCGCATCCACCTGAACACACAGTGGCAAAAAGAAATTCACCAAGCACAGGAGAAAGCCGAGAATAACGCTTCTCGGATCGAAATCGGGTTTTCTCAATGGGAAGCAATGCGAGCGGTTCCATCAGTGCTGGTTCTTGGCTGCAGGGAGGCCCTATCCAAACACACTTTCTTCCTTACCTGCTCTTGCTCTTGTTTTTCTCCGCGTCCAGCGGCCATCTTAGTTCTAAATTATAAAGGAAAAAAAACATCCTACAGGGGCGCTGTCCTAGAGTTGCTGCCACTGGCCAAATGTGAACATTCATCCTTCGATAGCTTTCGCTGGGTAACTCCGACTCTCCTTCCAAGGCAGGTTGGCAGGTAGATCATGTGCTTATAGCCCCCGGCTTCTTGTTCTTTGGGCGGCCATGTAACACAGGGGAAAATCGTATACTAGTTGATGCCCTTTGAGGCCGGCTGCTATTGTGGTTCTTTTTGTTGTCACTAGTCTGCCCCGTTCGGCAACAGCCGGTCGCCCATTGGCTAAATACTCTCATGTATGCATATATAACCTAGTCTAGTGTGGCTCAGGCATTGCGATTCCATTACACCACTACGCATATCACACTCACCGCCCCTTCCTCTGCTATATCTGCTGCAAGGAGGTTCTTCCATCAGCCACTAATGTTTTTTGCGTGTGTAGGCGCCGGTTGGTCGTCAGGTAGCACCATGTTAATAATTTGAAGCCTAATATTGCAGCCTTCATCCCCAACTAGTGACGACTGTATCACACCAAAGGGCGCCTTCCTTTATGTCGTCATGGATACCAGTGTGCTGGTTTGGACTTGACGTCAAAATTGCAATCCCTTTCAGACTACATATATGTACGCCGTTTCTGGGCTAAAAGAACACACTATTCAAGTTTGCCTTGCCCTCTTTCCTTTGTCCCTAGGTCATCAAGCATATGACAACGCATTTCTCGCTATCGCTCAACTTATAAATACCTCCTTGCTCCATCACGCATACTGACGAATCTTTCCTAACTCATCCATATCCTTCAACCTTTCTGCCCTAACTTAACCTTTTCTCTTGATTCCACCGGATTACCAAACAGAAAAATATGGATTCACTCTCTTACTTCAGCACAGACTTCCAGTCTGAAGATGCGTCTCCTACAACTCCCACTCAGATTCTCGCTAGCATATATGCTACCACATCTGCCGACTCGTCCGCCAGGACATCCATGGAGATATCTACAGATACGCCCCTTTGGACGCCCCCTTGGACACCCGCTCGCACACCCTCCCCAGGTACGTTACCTTGATATTGACGCACAAGAAGAAACTCACTGGTGTTCGCAGGCTAATATATCGCCGCAGCTCCCTCATCTCTTCATTACATCCCGTTTGGTGAAAATCCCTTTTTCGTAGGACGGGAAAAAGTCCTCTCTGAAATAAAGAATAAACTCTTTACTGGCACCAGCTTCAAGAATCTTGCCCTCATGGGCTTAGGCGGCATGGGAAAAACCCAGGTAGCCTTGAGTTTTGCACATTGGGTCAAGAAAAACAAGCCCGACTATTCCGTCATATGGCTTACCATCACTAGCCTGGCCGACTTTCACAGCTCCTGCCAAAAACTTGTCGAGCATTTGGGCATACAAGACAACAACCAGCAAGACCCGAAGATGCTCGTGAGGGATTATCTTGGAACAGATCAATCTAGAAAATGGCTCCTTGTCCTCGATGGTTTGGATGACCCTGGTATGTTTCATACCATTCCAATGCAGGATAGAATTATGCATTTTCTTCCCCAAAGCGATAACGGACGGGTTCTCCTCACCACTCGATCCAGGAAGGTCGCTTGCTTCGCTGTCAGAAGTGCAGCTAATATGATACAGCTTGACGAAATGTCCGCTGAGGAGTCGACTGCCCTTTTTCTTCAGTCTCCAAACATCAAAGCACAAGCCCATAGCAGTGATTTGATAAATGGCCTCGTCGAAGAGCTCGGTCATACTCCCCTAGCAATCATGCAGGCGGTGGATTATATGTCGGCGAACAACATCTTGATTTCTGAGTATCTACATCTTTTCAGAAGTACAGAGACCGACAGAATCGCCCTGCTCAAGTATAGCCATGTTGATGAAACCCACTATAGCCCTTCTCAAGGCGCAGTAGTCACTGCCTGGCATAGTACACTCGAGAAAATCCGGCAAGAATCTACAGATGCAGTGGCTCTACTTGAATTCATCGCGCAAATTAACCCCAAATCCATCCCCCAATCTATTTTTCCGCAGTTTGGAACAGCAGTTGGAACTATAGAGGCTACTGGATTACTGCTGCAACACAGTTTCCTCAGCAAACACATAGCTTCTAGGGTATTTGATATGCCTAGTCTTGTGCACTGGGTAGTTCAGCAATGGTGCAAAAGCCTGGGTGATGGTGAAAAGTAAAGGCTGGCTGTACTTGAGCATATGATCCGGGTGTTTCCCGATGTACGCCGCAAGGATCCTAAACTATGGCAGCAGCACCTACTCCATGCACGCCGTGTTTTCGAACGCGAGAAAGCCATCTCCAGAGATGCTTCCACCCCAGCATCCAAGATATCGCAGCGTCTATTCGAAGAGGTGAATACTGGAGAGCCTGCCGGGGCTTCTTAAGTATATAACTCTAGCGAGAAACGAGATTCCATACGTCACCAAGTCAACACACATCTCCTTCTCCCATCCCTTCTCTCTCTACCCCTCCTTCCATCTCGCTCATCTTCATCTCCTTCGTCCCCCTCTGCGTTGTTGCTTGTCCTGTCCTTATTATATTATTTTTACGTCTACCTACTGTTATTTCGCAGCAATATCTTGTCCTGTCGGTCAAGAGCTCGGGCTTCAAAGTTCCGACTATTTATTATCATATAACGCCGGTTTTACATGTGCTTAAGGCCCTGTGGCGCAACGGTAGCGCGTTTGACTCCAGATCAAAAGGTTATCCGTTCAAATCGGGTTGGGGTCAATGATTGTACTCGTCTTCATATTGTATGATGAAGACCGTTTCTTCTTTTTGACGATTATAGATTTCTTTTTTTTTTCTTTTCATGTTTAAGTCAGTTAGCTAGCCGCTTCAGTATTAAATGCCGATCACTATCCCCCACAGCCTTTCCTTAGCTTAGCTTCTATTTCCGCTGGTGCACAAGACGGCCCTTAACCCACACCTTCTTGCAGTTTCGATCATCGCCATTGTACAACCACTTGGCCACTATCTCATCCCATGACTCCCATCCAAAGATATCCACGTTTCCCGCTTCACCACCATCTTCTTCACGGTCGCCTGATTCCGTGATTGTGGCCAGCTTGATCTGGATTGCATCCCAGTGCATTCCCACTGCAAACGAGCCCACCCTGTCTTCCATGCCCATGACAATTGCACCCCCTTTGGTCGCTAGATACAGCACTTCCTCCACCGTCAGCTTGCTGCATTCGCGCTCTTTGCCCTCGGCCATTCCCATAGCGACATGGCGCGATACCAAAACTGCCTGGCGCGCAGCATCTAGCATGCTAGGTGAATACCCGCCGCTCATATCAGTACCAAGGCCTACGTCGATACCATGGTTCCACAGCCAGCGTATACGGGCCGTGCCGCTAGTGATGGAAGTGTTGCTACACGGGCAGTGGGAAATCTTGCTGCCACGCTGGGAAATCAAAGCTGCCTCCTCTTCCGACAGCCAGATTCCGTGTGCAAGTATAGTCCGTGGCGTCAGTAAGTGATTGTTTTCGTAGACATTTGCGTAGGATCCCGCCTCAGGGAAGAGAGAATTAACCAGCTCGCATTCAGCCTTATTTTCTGAAATGTGGGTTTGCACGGGAAGGCCGGTGTCAGCAGCTATTTTTCCCAAGGCCGTCATTGAAGCACTGGAACAGGAGGGCGAAAAGCGGGGTGTCAAGATTGGCTTGATGATTTCATATGTAGGGTCTATATTGCGAATGTAGTCGATACTTTTCTCGGTGGCAATGCGCGCAGCCTCAGCAGACTCATCTCGATAGTACTCAGGGCACATGGCGGCATTATCCATGCATACACGGCCGATCAACGCCCGCTGGCCAAGAGATAGACACACATCAGCCAGCACATTAGTAGACTCTGTCGACTGGGTTGCAAAATACGAAGCAGCAGTCGTGCCGTGTGACAAAGTCCGGCGCACACAAGCCGTATATACGCGCTGCGCCTTAGCCCTATCGGCGAGACTGCTTTCGAGAGGAAAAGTGTACGTATCAAGCCAGTCTAAAAGCGTAGACTTGCCGAATATTCCTACGTTGGGATACTGGGATGCGTGGACATGAGTATCTATAACTTGTTAGCATACATCTAGCATGGAGTCAATCTGCTAGCCACCGCCGCCTTTTCAGGCTTACCTATCAAGCCTGGAAAGAAAAACTGCTTGCCTGACGCCACAGTCACTTCAACATCACTAGGTGCCCATTTCAGTCTTGGCAGTAGTTCAGTCTTTGCTCTAGCCTCATCGCAGTCTTTCTCAATAGCTGAAATCACGCCCTCTGCTGATACAGCCACGGCCGTGTTATGCCAGTATTCCAGCTCCTCGCGGGATTTACTATGTATAAAGTTTCCCAGAAAGAGCTGGTGTTGACGCAGTGGTTTCTTGCCACCAAGATTGGATATCGACGAGGCCATAGCAAAAATAAAGAAAGGGGGTTTGAAAGGGAGAGGAGCAATATGGAGTCAGAATGCCAGAATCAAAAAGAAAACAGGCCAAGTAAACTTGCCACGACCAAGGGAAACGTAGTTTTCCAACAAAGCAGCTTCCGTATGCAAAGGAAAGAAAAAAAAACAAGAAGGCGCAGATACAGGCCTGCCAGCAACTTCCAGCTGCTCTTAACAAAACTCGCTTCAGATGAACGGAAATCTGGCCCTTTATTCCCGTCCTTTTGAACAGGTTTATTGGATGCTCTTCTTAGTCATCCAGCTTTATCAGCCCGCCTTCTTTGTTGTTGTAGTGTGTAAGGATCGTACAACAGTGTTGCCTGTTTCACAACAACAAGCTCGACGATCTTTGTAGCCTCGTGTAAGATAGATGCTAGGCTGGATAAGCAAAAACGACCTCGTGAGACGGCAAGTCTGTTGCTAATAAACGAAAGCTAGTCCAAAATAAAGTCACCGTGGGAAAAGTACGCTATCAGAGTCAAATGCGGCCGTCGATCACTCTTACACTTGATTTGTTGTCTTATCCAGCCAGCCAGCCCCTTTTAGACATAAACTACGCTACTGATACACACCTGCCTTCTGTTTTTTCCCACTTACAACAATAAGCATACTCTTTGGCAAGATAAGCACGTAATGCATGTACGCCGGAAACCGTAGGAAGAAAGTCTTGCCAGCTAATACGCTAAACTCAACAGAGAAACCTCCGTTCCGCCCCCCACCCCACAATTACGACATCTCTCAAGCTTATCTATGACACATTTAGGATTAATGACCAACGCGTCACATGTAAAAGAAACAAAGTCTTTAATATCACCGCAAAACTACTGGGGCATTTTTACTTATCATCAACCACCACATTCATCTGCTGCATAACTTTGGGCAGAAATTTCTATATTGGCTTTCAGCTATTTTATACCACAAAAAGAACACAAAAGGGCGCACAAAACCAGGCAAATAGAAAAAGAAAAAAAAACACAAGAAACAAGAAACAAAAACATGATGACGTAAAATATAAACCATCAACCCAATAAATCAACCGTACAAACACCATCTCTTTTCTTGAAAGCCGTTCGTTACCCAAGAAGTAGGAGAAGTCAAGCCAAAAATAGTGGCAGTGGAGAGAAACTGAAGGAAAAGGGGAAAAGGAAAAGGAGAAAGCCCGTGAACTAAAAGAGCTATAGCTTAAAAGGTCGACACGGCAACAGCAACAGCCTGTGTCTCGGAGTGCGAAATCGACACGCTCACGCTCTTGACGCCTGCCTTGGAAGCAGCAGCAGCAGCTCCGCCGCTGAGCTTGACTGAAGGGGCGCCAGTCTCGCTACGCACAATCTCAATATCCTTCATAGCAGCACCGCCACCCTGAGACTCAACACCCAGAGACTTAAATACGGCCTCCTTAGCACTCCACCGGCCAGCGAAAGAGCTCTGGGGGCTAGAGGCACTGCGGCAGTAAGCAATCTCCTCATCAGTGAAGTTGCGTTCAAGGAAGGTATTGTTGTCAATATTGATGGCTGAAATATCCTCAACGTCAACGCCAATCTTGTTGTTCTCTGACTGCACACCCTGAGCCAGGACCTCCATCATCTCGTTGGTCTCCCGGTTCTGGGCAGTGGTCGGAGTCTTCTCAGAGAGCTTCATAAAGTTGTCGGGGAAGTTAAGCTCGGAGGTCTTCTTATCCTCGGTCACGCGAGCATCAGGGTTCAGCAGAACAGAAGTAAGCTGCTCATCAGTGTAAGGAGAGTGAGACTTGGCTACAAAGATGCTGTTGTTGATGAGGCCGTTGTGGAAGTAGCGGTAGGTCTTCTTCTGGCGAGACTCAAGACGGTTTGTGTAGTCCTCGTAGGTAGTCTTGTCTAGAACAGCAAACAGGTACCGAGGGTGAATACCAATAGCCTGGGCGCCCTTCTGGCCAAAACCGAAAGAAGTGACCGAGAAAGCCTTGATACCATCAGTCTGGATACTGCGGCTAGGGTAAACAATCATGTCAAACTTCTCCATAACCTCGTCCACATTGTCAGCATTGCGGTTGCCTGGAACTAAACCAGTATTCAGAACCTGGAGACAGCCGTTCAGCATCCAGGCGCCGGCAGCACCCTTGGGGTGGCCAGTCAAGTACTTCTGGAAAATTCCCATGACCGCGTTACCCTTCTTGCGACCCAGGTGCTCTAGCTGTTGGCATATAACAGAAGACTCGTTCTTGTCGTTAGCCTTGGTCGAGGTACCGTGGAAAGAAGCAACATCCAAGTCGTCAATAGTAAGACCCCAAGTAGCCAGGGCACCACGCAGGGGGGCAATCGAAGGGTCCTTCTTCCAGAAGTGGTTGCCCAGGCTGGCAAGAACTTCAGACTCCTGACGAGCAGCCTCCTTGTTGATATGGGCAATGCGCTCGCTAGTGTACTCCTTTTCATCAATATCGGCGCCCTGAGCCTTAATGGCCTGCACCTCGTCATACACGTACTCCAGTTCAGATTCTTGCCACTGCTTGATCTGTTTCTTGCGAAGCTCAATCTGGCGACGGCGGTAGTTAATGTCCAGCATAGGCGAGGGGAACTTGCCAGCATGCTCGCGAGCAGTAGTCAGGACACCCTGACCAGGGGCAGGGACAGAGCGGCCAATCTTGTCAGAGGCAGTAGTGGTAAGGGCAAGAACACCATAAATAGGAACGCCCATTTCAAGAGCCAGCTTGGCAGTCATGATGATCTGGATACCGCTGCCCTGAGATTCCATGAATCCGTTACGGGTGGTGGTAGTAGGACGAGACATCTCCTTAGGTGTACGACCATGGGCAAACTCATCAACAGCATTGCTGGTAGCCTTCATGTTGGCAAACTCGTAAGAACCCTCCTCGCCAAAGTCATCGAAACCACCAACCAGGCAGATGCGGGCCTTGCCCTCGACAATGGTCTCGTAACCGATGTCAACGGATTCAACAGCAGTAGCACAAGCACCAACAGGGGTCTTGATGGGACCAGAAGACGAGAGCAGAAGCATGTTTACCCACGCACTCATGGTGTTGATAAAAGACTCCTGGAGAATATCATTTTGTAGAGGCTGATCCTGGAAACGAGCCTTATGCATGCCACGCAAAGCAGTAGAACCACCCATACCGGAACCAATGCAGTTACCAACATCGGAGACGTGAACATATTTATAGAACTCGTAGGGGTCGGTAATGCCAGCAGAAAGCAGAGCTTCAGCAACGCCAACTAGCACAAAGAGGGAGACAGGATCGACCTGGCTGATTATGTCATCGGGAATACCGTAGCGCTTGGCATCCCAGCCAGTAGGGATTTGGCCAGCAACCAGACGATCGAAGCGAAGAGCTTTGGGAATCCAGAGAGAAGCACCCTTCTTGACACGGACAGTGTATTCACCAGACTCAGGGATCTCAAAAATCTCAACCTTCTCACCATGTTCACGCTTAAACTCCTCGGCGGTTTCCTTTGACGACTCAAAGGGCTCCAAATCCTCCTCGATGACGACCTCGTGGAGAAGCTGCTTCTTGTTGGGGTCGTAACCATCAAACAGCTCGGGTTCAATGAGGCGAATACCGCTGTGTTCAAGGATAAACTTCTCGTATTTGGACTTGATATCCTTGTCATCGACAGGCTCGCCAGACTTGGCATCAACCCAGCCAGAGTAAGGCTTACCCTTGATGGGACCGTTATGGTTTTTAATCAAACCCATGATCCAGGCCATCTCAACGCAGCCCTCCAAAGAGAATTCGCCGTAAGCTTCCATCTCCCAACGGGTGCGAGAGTTACCCCAAGGGCCGACCTCAGCAAAACCAGTGACTACAACGACCTTTTCAAGATCAACCATGCCCTTCAGTTTGGCATTGAGAGGGGCAATTTCAGAGTCCCAGTCCAGCTTCTGGGGGAAGTCAAACTTGATGTTGGCACGAGGCTGCACAACCTTGCGTTTGAAAAGCGCTTCCGAATCGGCACCGTTGACAACAGTGTTCTCAATGGCAGTTTCCTTGGAAACAGCCTTGCGAACCTCACTAGTCTGCATGATATCAGAACGGAGCTTAGTCATGATCTCATTCAGGTTGGGGATGAATTGAAGACCTCCATTGAGATCAGCGAAAACAGGCTCATTTTGGCAAAGGTCGACAATGGCGGGGGACATGAGACCCAGAAGGTTGAAGGCCATTTCCTGCTGGGAGAAAGTACGAACGCCAAAAGCCTCAACGCCCTCAGCAACAATATTGTTGCCGTTCATTAGACCAGTACCACGGGTCCAGCCAATCACAGCACCACAAATGGTGAGGTAGTTAGCCCAAGACTCCGAGTGCCAACGGTTGAAGAGGGTTTCAAGACCCAGCTTAGATTCTGAGTACAGACCATCATTACCAAAAGTACCGTGGTTAGGTGACAGAGGAAGAACAACCTGGGCGGGGCGTGTCTCAAAGCCGCGCTCATGCTTCTGTCTCTTGACAGCACCCAACAGACGCAACAGGTTGGTCAGCATGATGCGGTGAGCCAGCTCAGACTTGGAATCTAGGTCATCAATCTGGCGGCCATTTTCAGAAATAGCAGCAAAAGGAACAATGTAATCCAAATCCCAACCTAGACCGTTCTTAGGATCGTAAATGTAGTCAACAAGAGCCTCAACATCCTGCTTGCTACCCTGGTTGAAGGGAACAACAATCAGCTGCGAGCCACGGGCACCGTAGCGCGTGTACATAGACTGGTAGTACTCTGTAACTTCACGAGAGTAACGACTAGTAGTAACGATGACCTTCGCACCACCGCTGATCAAGCCCTGAAGAACCTCAGCACCAATGGAGCCAGCGCCAGCGCCAGTCATGAGAGCATAGCGGTCCTTGTAGGTGACACCATCGCGAGCAGCCTGAACCAAGCAATTGAGATATTGGCCAGTAAGCTTCTTGCTGTAATCCCATCCACCATGGTGAGCCTTGCGCTTAAGGTGCAAAAATGGTATGGTTTCAACCTTGCCCTTATTACCAGACATAGCCTTTTTGATGTGCTTGCCGTTATCCTTGGGGATTATTTGGCTTTCGTTCATGGCCAGAGAGCGCAGAACCTCGCTATAAAGGGTCTTGATTTCGAGCTGCGATGTCTTTGACATCTTGTGCTGCTGTTTGATCAACTTGTAGATGCGCTGAAGATCATTCTGGACCTTGGTGCGATTTCCATACTCGGAGATTTTTCCACCCTCACTCATCTGCTGGACGTAGTGCTCGAGTTTACGGCAGCTAGCACGGGGCACCTCTTCGTAGTTGAGGTTGCCCTTCGCATCAATGGTAGTGCGGGGACCAGTGGGAATAGCAACATCCTTGTAGTGGGGAGCCGCATCAAGAACGTCACGGCAGTTTTCGATAAGTTGAGCACCCAATTCCTTGGCAAGCATGTATGTTTCACCACGCTCTGTAGGGACATTGTCAATGTGGTACTGCATGAAGTCAAGGATAGTCGGGCTAGAGCGGTTCATAATGCGGATACACTGAGAAACAATCTCGCGATCGACAACCTGCAGGCGGCCAAAGATGATGTCGTAGTACATGGTCAAGCAGTCCTGGCGAGCCCAGTTCCATGACGAGTCATAAACACGAGCCTTAAGGGGACTAAAGGAAGGGGTAATTCCTGAAGCATAGAAATCGCCATGCTCGGCATTCCACAGGTCAATCTGCGACTGCAAAACCTTTTCAGTCTGCTGGGCATTGATAAAAGCCTTGTCTCCAGCACGAAGATCCATCTTGAGATAGCGGGCAAGAAGCTCTAGTTGCTGCTTGAATAGTGCACGCTGATCCTTGGTCAAAGCATCAATAGCGGCGGGGTCCATCATCATGCCGCCCGCACCACCGGCGGCCGGGCTGTCAGCAGAGGCAGTAGAAAGGCTGATTCCCGAGTTTTTGGCGTAGCTTTGAGTTACATTGTCCAAGAAAGCCTTGGCATCACCCTCCGATCCTAGACGAGAGGGCGGCTCCATAGTAAGAGCCAAAAGGAGGGCGCCATCCTGACGACCAGGTCCCAATCCCCAACGAGACTCCAGGTATTTTCTTGTGGCTGTAATGTTGAAACCACCAGGCATCTTTGATGATATCAAGCGAGCAATGAGACTCTGGGATTGTTTGCCAAGCTGGCCATCAAACGTGGCCTGCATGGCAGCACCAAGTTCATCAAGAGGGGTATCTTCGGGCTTCTCCGGCGTCGAACCAAATTCCTTACCCAAATCACCGAGGATCTCATTTTGGAGAGTAGATTTACCTGAGGTGAAGAAGAGAAACGTTAGAATCGGTGACAATTGGTGTATCTTGAGTGTTAAATGCCAAGAGATTGTGCAACTTACCACCAACAAGATCTTTGATAGCTTTGCCTAGCGGCACATCAAGAAGGGGCTTCTTGAGCTTTTGGGCGACCAGGGCGCGCACAATTTCAATTGCTTGAACGGGAGCATCAGCGACCGCAGCAGCGGGACCGGCACTAGAGGCAGGAGCTGCGGCAGCAGCCACAGGTGCAGCAGCGGCAGCGGCAGGAGCAGCAGCCGGAGCATCACCACCAGGGGAAGTAGCAGGAGCTTCCGGTTCCTCTTCAACAGGATCAACATCATAGTAGATCTCCTTGGCGTCCTTGTTGTAGCATAGTATTTGACGCTGTACTGACTTTGCGGCATCAAAGGCTTCGTACTTGCTAGCCAATGTCCGCTTAGCCATCACACCCAGAGTGTCAGCAGGGCCAACCTCGACGATTCTCTCAGCTGTCTTCTCGGCGAGGAACACATCTTGGGTCTCAATCCATCTAACAGGCGAGGCAAACTGATACGCCAAAAGCTCAATGAGCAAAGTGTGGGCAAGCTCCTGTTCGACTTCGGGCCGCATTTTGTCGAGATTCTTTTGTGGAGGGAGAATTCTATTAAGAAAAGATGGGGGGGGTGCGTATGGAGGGGTTGTTAAATGGAGGCCAATTAAGTAAGGAAGTCTCTAGGGGATGAAAAGACGAGAGAAAGGAAAAAGGACACACAGAAGGCTCAGCTTCCGCTGTTTCTCAAGCCTTGTTGCTGATCGTAAAAAAGGAAAAAAAATGAAAAATGAAAAAAGAAAAAAGAAAAAAAAAAGAAATAGAAGAGGTAGCAAGAAGATCGTCGACAATTGGACGCCAAGGGGTATCAGAGAAGAGGGAGAGGGAAAGAAAGAATGGGACAAGGCTTCAGATTCAGAGAAAGCTCCAATGTTCCCAAGGCCACACTCAGCGAAGGCAAGCAACCACCCAAGTTTTGTATGGGAAGTGGGCAGGGCCGATAAAGTGGTATTCAGTGTCTAACTACTATTAGTTCAAGGGGTTATAGTGAGCAAAAGGAGCAAAAGATACATACGACCAACTATAGCAAAAAAGTTGAGGCAGCGTTTGATTGGGAAGGTAGTGAGTGAGTGGCCTTCTTCAATCCAATGGCCAGCCACTCCCCAAAAGAGAAGGATAATGCAACTACTTCGTTGAGAACTAGAACACACAAAAAAAATTATCCATAAATTCTGCGTTCAATGCTTTTTCAAGGACAAGCAAGGTGTTGGTTTAGAGAAGCGTATAACGTACATGTACCTTCTCGATGTACCTGTGTACTTGGTGTGGGCAGATGTCAAGAGCTTTCAAAAGATCATTTTCCCAACCAGAAGCACCAGGCACTAGTCCGTAACTGGAAGTAGACATAATAAAAAGCATGCTTCCTGGGCCTTGTGCCCCATAATTTTCATTGGGGCATAAAATACATACTTCATGCTCATTGTATCTGCCAGGGCCCACTGCTGTGCTGGCTGCTGCCCTTGAGCCAGGAAGAATTCCCGACGGTTCCTTTGTCAAGTCAGTTTGTTAGGGTTTAGCTGGTTTTTCAACGACTTGGAAATAACTGCCTAGAATATTAGAATATTACTCTATGCAATGCTGTTATATTTGTTGGATAAGAGGGTCAGAAGCTATCAGCTTACCCGCTGCCTTGTACCCTTTTTCTTCTCCTTGAATCTTGTGACATGGAATTCTTAACCCATGCCCAAATGTTGGGGCTTACTCAATCCTTGTCTGATTTGGTACTCATGCTAAGAGATAAGTAAGTAGCTGCGTTTCTAGCCCGTATCGATAAGACAAATCTTTCAACACTAGAAACAAGACATTTGAGCAATTCAGCCCCATTTCATGTGTTGTGAGACTTGAAATTGATGTGTGAGCTACATTAATTATTGATTATCAAAACACTCACGTACTCGCTCCTGAGTACTCGCAGCCATACAAGCCTAGTGAGTTCTGTAAACCCATTCTCGTTCATCCCTGCTGTGCTCACTATAACTCAGCAAAACTCCCCACCGTACTGACTAACGGAGTTTCTCTTTCAAAGCCCGTGCTTCCACGCTGGGGGAAATGTTGGGTACCAATCTTTTATCTTGCTATCAAAACCCTGATCGGCCAAGGGATGAATAATTTAGTATTTGCCCAACACCGCCTATCTAACGAGTTATGCACAGATGAAAGAGGTCGCTTTGTGATAAGCATTGGCAACCAGTACTGAGTTTGATTTTTGCGCGGGTTTCAACGCAGTCCACACTTGATATTCTAATCGTTGGTGTATATTCCTATGCGCACAACCGTTAAATAAGAGGGAGCCAGCCATTTCCCCCCTCGGTATGGTTGAAGTTCTGGTTTTCAGGGAAGAAACATAGACTTCTAGGCTTCAACGGCCACCATAATGGATGAGTAGGTATGTGCGAGGCAATTGCGAGATGGCTCATAAAGTCCAAGGCAACCTTTCAAGCAAGTAACTTGAACATCCATTTTTCCCGCATTGTTGGAAAGTGCAAACATGGGCATTCCCAACATCAGCAGCAAATCTATTGGCGGAACATTGATTGTGAAGAACATTCTGCTGGTGTTGGGGATTCGAAATTTGCGATATGCAACAGGTTTTGTGTGAGACAAGTATGGGGGTCTACTTGTCGATGAATGACTATCAAAAAAAGGATTTTATGTGTGTACCACACAACCCTACAAAAAGCGTCTTGTTCTGTGGCTCAAGGGAAGGAAGGAAAGGCGGCGCGTGTCAAACGGTGAGTAGCCATAGTAATTGAGACATCCTTTAAGAAGTTTTTTAGAAAGATGGTGTGGGTCCCTCCCAACAAATGGATGCAAGAAGATGGCTTTTTTCTTTCCTAGCAATGCTTCAGGGCAAGTACTCAAAACAATGAGCTGATATCTACAAAGGTTGGTAGGAAAAGGAACAACAGGGGGTATAAACGACTTGACCCATGTAAGTACATAGTACATAAACACTAGTGGCCATGTACCAAAGGCGTTCTAGCCCTGTTAAGTTCCCACTCGTTGAGCCCACCAGTTTGGATTTTGTCTTCTTAGTGGGCTCAATGCTAAAAAAAAGGTGGCACTCAGTAATCAGGTACAGCTAAGAAAGAAAAGCAGGCGAATAATACAACCCCTGCCACAAGAAACCAAAGTTGGGTGGGGGGGTACTGAGTAAAGGGTAAAGGGCAATATGGAAAGAACGGCTAGTCTACTGACTGCTGACTGCCTTGACTTCGTTGAAGTAAGAGCTCTTGCCAAAATCCTGAGTGCCTGTCCTCAAGAGAAGCCATATTCGTTGGCCCTGAATCTCCTTTATTCTTTCTTGATCCCCCCTCTTATCCTTCCTTCTATCCATTTCTCCTATCGACCAATTGACTGACTGACTGACTGATTGTCATCGAGCCATCAATTCTCATCTATAGCTCTGGTCATCGTGGGGTCAATCTTTCTTTCCCCTACAACTTCGCTGCCCTCTTATTTTTCCTTTTGTCCTCGGCCGTGTTCTCTCTACATGTACAGTTCTTCCTAATACAAAAACTACGCTTACGAAATTTGCACAAGGGTTTGCATTTGTCCTGCCGGCTTCCATTCTTTCTTTTCCTCTTTTTCCCTTGTCACGAAGCCAAAACGCCAGTGGAGACCTTCACGAGGCTCGATTCCGACTCGACTTGTCTGTTATTTGAACGGACTTGTTAGCTGGCAGTAAGTTATAGCCTTAGTCCTACGACCGCGGATCCGAATTGGAGCTTTTGCTGTAGTCAGGACTACCATTTTTTCTAACAGTTTTCTCTTCTCTAGCCTTTCTCTCACATCTCTTGAAAAATACCCCTCTCCCATTCACAATGTACGGAACTGGTACCGGTCCCCAGACGGGTGTCTCGACCCCGCGCTCCAACGCCTCTCTGCGTCCCCTCACGCTTAGCCATGGCTCTCTAGAGTCTTCCTTTCTCGTACCCTCCGGCCTACACTTCCATGCTTCTCAACTAAAAGAAAGATTCGTGGCTACACTCCCCACACCGACTGATGAGCTGGCTCAGGATGATGAGCCGTCCTCAGTGGCAGAACTTGTTGCCAGATATCTCGGTTTTATTGCCGTGGAGGTCGAGGAAGGCGAGGATGATTCTCAGGGTTCGTACGAAGAAGTTCTGCGTTTAATCCTGAACGAATTCGAGCGGGCTTTCCTGAGAGGAAACGAGGTCCACGCTCTTGCCAGCACTCTGCCAGGTATTGAGTCCAAGAAGCTGGCTGTCATTAGTAGTTACTACAGTGCTCGGTCCGTCTCCAACCGTGCTATCAAGCCCCATGAGTCTGCTCTTCTGCGGGCAGTTGATGACCGTTCTGCTTCTATCTACGCCATATTCGGCGGCCAGGGAAATATCGAGGAGTACTTCGAGGAGCTGCGTGAAATACACAACACCTACGGCTCATTTGTTAGCGAGCTCGTCACCTCATCGGCTGAGCTCCTGCGCACTCTCTCAAAGCACCCCGAGGCTGAAAAGATGTACCCTAAGGGCCTGGATGTCATGAGCTGGCTCTTGAACCCTGAATCAACTCCTGATGTTGATTACCTTATTTCTGCTCCCATTAGCTTCCCTCTGATCGGTCTTTTGCAATTAGCTCACTACGAGGTTTCTTGCAAGGTCCTGGGTGTTAACCCTGGGTTCTTCCGCGATCGTCTTCGCGGTGCTACGGGCCATTCTCAGGGCATTGTTACCGCCGCGGCCATTTCGGCGGCTGACTCCTGGGAGTCTTTCCGTGAGGCTACTACTAGTGCTCTCACTATTCTCTTTTGGATTGGTGCCCGTAGTCAACAGACTTTCCCCAAGACCTCTCTTTCTCCTACAGTTCTCAGCGAGTCAATTGAGAGCGGGGAGGGTGCTCCTACCCCTATGTTGAGCATCCGTGACCTGTCCCAGGCCGACGTCCAGAAGCACATTGACGCCACCAACCACTATCTCCCTGCCGACAGACACATTGGCATTTCTCTCATCAACAGCCCACGTAACATGGTCGTAGCTGGTCCTCCCATCTCTTTGTATGGTCTCAACACTCGCCTGCGCAAGGTTAAGGCGCCTACTGGTCTTGATCAAAACCGTGTTCCTCACAGTCAGCGCAAAGTCCGCTTTGCCAACCGCTTCTTGCCTATCACAGCGCCTTTCCACAGTGCTTACTTGGCTGAAGCAAGTGAGCTTATTGACAGTGATCTCAAAGAAGTTAACATTGACGTTTCCTCTCTGGGTATCCCTGTTTTTGACACTCACACCGGTAAAGACCTACGCTCGTTTGTTTCTGGAAACATTATCCCTACCCTGGTGCGCTTAATCACCCGTGACACTGTTCAGTGGGAGAAGGCCACTGAATTCCCTAATGCCACTCACATTCTTGACTTTGGCCCTGGCGGAATTTCAGGTATTGGTGCTCTTACTAGTCGCAACAAGGACGGAACTGGTGTTCGAGTTATTCTGGCTGGTACTGTTTCCGGAACTTCTAACGAAGTTGGCTACAAGCCTGAGCTGTTTGACCGCGATGAAGAAAACGCTGTTAAATATGCCATCAACTGGGTCAAGGAATTTGGCCCCCGCTTGGTTAAAACTTCTAACGGTCGTACGTACGTGGACACAAAGATGAGCCGTGTCTTGGGTGTCCCTCCTATCATGGTTGCTGGTATGACTCCTTCAACTGTTCCCTGGGACTTCGTTTCTGCTACCATGAACGCTGGCTACCACATTGAACTGGCTGGTGGTGGTTACTACAATGCTAAGACTATGACTGCTGCTCTGAGCAAGATTGAAAACGCTATTCCTGCTGGCCGCGGTATCACCGTGAATTTGATTTACGTGAACCCGCGTGCTATGGGCTGGCAGATTCCCCTGATCGGGCGTCTCCGTGCTGAGGGTGTCCCTATTGAAGGTCTCACAATTGGTGCTGGTGTTCCTTCTATTGAGGTTGCTCAGGAGTACATTGAAACTCTGGGTCTCAAGCACATCTCCTTCAAGCCTGGCTCTGTTGATGCCATTCAGTCTGTCATCAATATTGCTAAGGCTAACCCCACTTTCCCAATCATTCTACAGTGGACCGGTGGTCGTGGCGGTGGCCATCACTCGTTTGAGGACTTCCACCAGCCCATACTTCAGATGTACACCAGAATTCGTCGTCATGACAACATCATCCTTGTGGCTGGTAGCGGCTTTGGTGGTGCTGAAGACACTTATCCGTATATAACTGGTGAATGGTCCAAGGCGTATGGCTATCCTCCTATGCCCTTTGATGGTGTTCTATTTGGCTCTCGTGCTATGGTTGCCAAGGAATGCCACACTAGCAAGAATGCTAAGAAGGCCATTATCGATGCTGCCGGTGTCACTGACAGCGAATGGGAGAAGACATACGCCGGACCTGCTGGTGGTGTGATTACTGTTCGCTCCGAAATGGGCGAGCCTATTCACAAGCTTGCTACTCGTGGTGTGCGCTTCTGGGCTGAGATGGACCAGAAAATCTTCAGTCTCCCCCGTGAAAAGCGCGTCCCTGAGTTGCGTAAAATGCGGGATTATATCATTCGTAAGCTAAATGCTGATTTCCAGAAGGTATGGTTTGGCCGCAACAAGGCTGGCGAGGCTGTTGATTTGGAGGATATGACCTACGGTGAAATCGTTCGCCGCATGGTTTATCTTTTGTATGTCAAGCACGAATCTCGGTGGATTGACCCCACTTACACTCGCCTCGTTGGTGACTTTATCCACCGCGTTGAGGAGCGTTTCACTACTGCTTCCAACCAGGCTTCCATGCTCCAGAGTTATGCCGATCTTAATGAGCCTTTTGGAACCATTGATCGCATTCTGGCTCAGTACCCCGAAGCCGAGAACCAGATTGTCAATGCCCAGGATGTTCAGTACTTCGTGACTCTGTGCCAACGCCGTGGCCAAAAGCCCCCCACCTTTGTCCCTACTCTTGATGACAGCTTTGAATTCTTTTTCAAGAAGGACTCCCTTTGGCAGTCTGAGGATCTGGAAGCTGTTATTGATCAGGATGTTGGCCGTACCTGTATCCTACAGGGTCCCATGGCCGTCAAATTCTCTACCATTATGGATGAACCTATCAAGGATATTCTTGACGGTGTTCATGATGGTCACATCAAGAGCCTGCTCGAGGATAACTATGAGTCTGACGAAACCAAGGTTCCCATTGTAGAGTACTTTGGTGGTAATCTAATTGAGCCTGAGATTCCCTTGGATATCGAGGGTCTGACGGTTGCCTACGATGAGACGAAGAACACCTACCGTCTTTCATCATCACCTGCTGCCACCATGCCTTCTCCTGAGGCCTGGCTATCTCTCCTGGCTGGCCCTAACCGGTCGTGGCGCTACGCACTTCTCATGTCTGATGTACTCGTCCAGGGCCAGAAGTTCCAGACCAACCCTATCCGCCGTATCTTTTCCCCGGCTCGTGGCCTATTTGTTGAGATCAACCACCCCAATGAACCCTCCAAGACCACTATTATTGTGAAGGAGCAGCCTCGCCACAATCACTACGTGGATGTGATTGAGGTTAAGCTAGCTGGCCCTAACCGTATTGTGGTCAACATGATAAAGGACACTACCGCATTGGGTTCGCCTGTTCCTCTTGTTCTTGAGTTCACCTATCACCCCGAGACTGGATACGCGCCTATTCATGAGGTTATGGAAGGTCGTAACGATCGTATTAAGGAGTTCTACTGGCGCGCATGGTTTGGCGATGAGCCTCTAGACCTAGATGCTTCTGTTACTGGAACCTTTGATGGTGGCAAGACTACTGTTACTGCTGAGGCTATCAAGGACTTTGTTTACACTGTTGGCAATACTGGTGAGGCATTTGTTGAACGCCCCGGCAAGGATATGTTTGCTCCTATGGACTTTGCTATCGTTGTTGGCTGGAAGGCTATCACCAAGCCCATCTTCCCTCGTACTATTGACGGTGATCTGCTGAAACTGGTCCATTTGTCGAATCAGTTCCGCATGATGCCTGGTGCTGAGCCCCTGAAGAAGGGCGATGAAATCACTACTACCGCCCAAATCAATGCTGTCATCAATCAGGAATCTGGAAAGATGGTTGAAGTTTGCGGTACTCTCTGCCGCGATAATGAGCCTGTGATGGAGGTCACTTCTCAGTTCCTGTATCGTGGTACCTACACAGACTTTGAAAACACTTTCCAGCGCAAGATTGAAACTCCTGTCCAGATTCACTTGGCTACTAACAAGGATGTTGCTGTTCTTCGGTCTAAGCAGTGGTTTATGGCTGATGAGATTCCTCAAGGCATTGAACTTTTGGGTAAGACTCTGACTTTCCGCCTCGAAAGTCTGGTTCGTTACAAGGACAAGGATATTTTGGCTAGTGTTGAGACCCGTGGCCCTGTCATGCTAGAGCTTCCCACCAAGGAAGTTATCCAGATTGCCAGTGTTGACTACGAGGCGGGTGTTTCTCACGGTAACCCTGTTATTGACTACCTCGACCGCAATGGCTCGCCTCTTGATCAGCCCATCAACTTTGAGAACCCCATCCCTTTGAATGGAAAGGCCCCTCTGGTTTTGCGTGCCCCTGCCTCGAACGAGAACTATGCCAGAGTATCGGGTGACTTCAACCCCATTCACGTGTCTCGGGTTTTCTCAACGTATGCCAACCTTCCTGGTACTATTACCCATGGCATGTACTCGAGTGCTGCTGTCCGTAGCCTTGTTGAGACATGGGCAGCTGAGAACAATGTTGGTCGCGTTCGTAGTTTCCATGCCTCTCTTGTGGGCATGGTTCTTCCCAATGATGTCATCGAAGTTCAGCTACAACATGTTGGTATGATTGCTGGCCGCAAACTGGTTAAGGTTGTTGCTAGCAACAAGGATACTGAAGAAAAGGTTCTGCTGGGTGAGGCCGAGATTGAGCAGCCTGTTACTGCTTACGTCTTCACTGGCCAGGGCTCCCAGGAACAGGGCATGGGTATGGATCTCTACGCCAGCAGTGAAGTTGCCCGCGAAGTCTGGGACCGTGCCGACACCTACCTGATGGATAACTACGGTTTTTCCATCACTAACATTGTCAAGAACAACCCCAAGGAGCTGACTGTGCACTTTGGTGGACCTCGGGGCAAAGTCATTCGTCAGAATTACATGACGATGACTTTTGAGACTGTTGGTGCTGATGGCAGTATCAAGTCGGAGAAGATCTTCAAAACGGTTGATGAGACCACCACCTCATACACTTACCGCTCCCCCACTGGCCTGCTGTCAGCAACCCAGTTCACACAGCCTGCTCTAACCCTGATGGAGAAGGCCTCGTTTGAAGACATGAAGGCTAAGGGCTTAGTTGCTCGTGATAGCACCTTTGCCGGCCATTCTCTGGGAGAGTATTCTGCTCTGGCTGCTCTGGCTGATGTCATGCCCATTGAGTCCCTGGTATCAGTTGTGTTCTACCGTGGTTTGACAATGCAGGTTGCTGTGGAGCGTGATGCTGCTGGCCGGTCTAACTACTCAATGTGCGCCGTCAATCCTAGCCGTATTTCCAAAACCTTCAACGAAGAAGCCCTTCGATTTGTTGTTAGCAATATTGCCGAGGAATCTGGCTGGCTTCTAGAGATTGTCAACTTCAACGTTGCCAACATGCAATATGTCTGTGCTGGTGATCTGCGTGCCTTGGACACTCTGACGGGCGTGACAAACTTTTTGAAGAAGCAGCAGTTAGATATTGATGAGCTACGTGCCAACATTGATGAAGCCAAGGACGTCCTGCGGAAGGTGATCCGTGGATGCATGGAGGCTACTCTGAAGAAGTCGACCCCGATAGAGTTGGAGCGTGGTTTTGCCACCATCCCTCTCCGTGGCATTGATGTGCCCTTCCACTCAACTTTCCTGCGGTCTGGAGTCAAGCCTTTCCGTTCGTTCTTGTTGAAGAAGATTAACAAGACGACGATTGACCCGTCAAAGCTGGTTGGAAAGTACATTCCCAACGTGACAGCCCGTCCGTTCGCCTTGACTAAAGAGTATTTTGAGGATGTTTATCGCTTGACCAACTCGCCTCGCATTGCTCATGTTATAGCTAACTGGGAGAAGTATGCTGAGGAGAAGGAAAACAGTGGTGACAGCAATAGTGATGGAGCGGCTGCTGATGGTGCCGGTGTTGCTGCCTAGAGAGTCGAGCTTTTTAGGCTCTTTTTTTGTGATGTTTAAAACGAAGCTGGAAAAAAACGGCAGGGCGTATCTGTTTTTGTTTTTATTGTTTTCCATGTGGTATATTCTGATCTTACGTTTGTTTTCTATAATTGCTTTAACCAACTAGACAAGATATTTGATGAGGACTGTCTCTCCCGATTTATTGTATCCTGTGATTTGCGTGTTGCGTAGATTTATCCAGTTTCTTTCTCCCTCACTTCTCTCAAGCACGACGAGACGCTATACCTAGGCTATGCCGGAGTTTCTTTGTAATCTAACTTAGCTATGTTACATGTACCTATCTCATTGTATAGAGACTAATAAACATTCAGACCTCCTATTCTTCTACAACCACCCGCCCGATTTCTGACCGTTCTGAGTACAGAAAGAGTACCGCATAATATTATGGTCGTTATCTGTCCATAGATTTGAATAGTACGACATATGCCTCTTCGCCTTGGTGATGGATGCATAGCTGGATGGAAAAACCAAGGCAGGGGTAGAGATGGGCCACCCAACCTTTGCCGTCGCCCTTGCTTTATTCACGAACAAAGAGAAGACCAAACAATGCTGTGAGTCCTGCTTGCTGGGCCTGCTGATGGATGGATGTTCATGTTGATGCTGACCATTCATGATGCGGATGGAAAAATTGACGGGTTCAAAAACTATAGTTCTAAAGTTTTCAAGTCCTATTTGTTATAATACCATGTCAGCAATAGCACTACTTCCTTGCTATATGGAAACCAACTTACCATTCAACATCGCTCCACTGTAGCTTTCGTGAATGCGGCTTGTTCCGGTCCTTGCGATCTAGCCTCTGGAAGGTTGCTGGCCGATCGCGATCGCGTGCAGTTTCCTGGCCATCTGACTCATCAGACTCTTGCATCTCATAGCTCAGCACCAGGTTCTTGATGCGTTGCTGCTCCTCTCGCTCGGCTTGCTGTTGTGTGCGCAGAGCTGCGGCAAAGGATGAGTCTGAGGGCAGCTCAAAGGTGCGCGTATGTTGCCGGTTACCCTTCTTGGTCAAGAGCGAAAAGGCCATTTTGGAGCCTGGGCCAGTCGAGCTTTTGACGTGCTCATCGTCGCCGTTAGCAAACGTAGAACCTCCATTACCGCTGGTGGCCGAACTTTTATAGTTATCGCTGCCTGTACGGCTGGCAATTCCGGTTTCACTGCGAGGACGAATGGGTAGTGGAACATCAAAAGCAAGCTTGCGATCATGCTTGCGGGACTCAAGACTTTCAGCCATGAGTTTAGCGTACTCCCGATCAAACTCGTCGTCTTCTTCGGGGTCTTCCTCGGGTTCGGGTTGGTTGACAACAAAAGTCTCGTCCTCTGAAGACATACCCATATCCGAGCTATCATCGTCATCATCGTCTTCCTCATCAGAAGAATCATCCTCGTCGTCATCGTCACCATCATCAGATTCACCGCTATCATCGCTGGCATCGTCGGATTGATTGTGCTCATCGGGGTCTTGGCTAGTATCGATACCGGCAGCCTTCTGTTGTTCAAGAAGGGAGCTCTGGAAGATAACAGCAGCTTCTTGGATATCATCAGCCATCTGCCACTGGGGACGCAGCAAGGAAAATACGTCCTGGACCACAAATTCAGTATCTATGGGCAATTGGCCCTTGGTGAAAATGTAGTACTGGAACATGGTCAAGAAGTGATCAAGCTTCTTGCCGGCAGATCCTTTGTTGAAATACGTGCCACAGCTTTCAAGCAAGGTAGCAACAAGACGGATACGGAAGACATCATCAGGGGGGTCGAGTGGATTAGTCCCAGGAATAGGAGGACCGGCTAGAGGACAGAGACAACACTGTTAGTAGACTTTAAAACAAACAATAGCATGGGGTCAAGAAATTAGACTCACGGTATCCAAACAAAATAACTTTCCAGAGCGTATCAAACACAATGGAATGCTCCAACATCCGGTAGTTGTACAGCTCTCCAAGATACCGTATCTCGGCAATGCGCTTCTGGTATAGTCTATACTCGTTTTGCTCTAAGCCTTGGGTAATAGACTCGAGTAGCCGTGAGATCACATCTACCACAAAATGGGGGTGATGGCGGTAAAGCGCACTAAGAACAATGGCAAGCAAATGGATGCTACCAAACTTGATCTTGTGCGGCCTGGAAAAAACCTTGACTAGAATGTGAACTACCTCGGGCTCTTCCCAGTGGAGCTTACGGATCTGTCTGAGAATTTTGCTGTAATTACGCCGAGTCATGTCTGAGTAGATCAGTTTTCGGATGTATAGCTCCACTGGAGTGCGCTCCTTTTGCTGGATTCCTGGGCGTTCAGGAGGGTTAACTAGGTTGATAGCATTCTCGATCTTCATCCGCTCATCAGGGCCAATATGTAGAACCGACTTTTTCCTCTGTAGGGTCTCGAGAAACGATATCATGCGTGGGCTAGTCTCGGGATTCAGAAATAGGTAGCGGCCGCAGTTTTCCAGCAGATTGCACATGATGTCAATATTCATGCGTGAAAAATCGTCTAAACTAACCTTGAGACAGTGAAAGACGACATGCTCAGGGACGATGCCAAATTTGGTCAATTCAGCCAAATAACGGATGTTTGCCAGGCGGACTTGGCCTAGAAACTCTTTTTCCTTCCGTCGCTGCAAGCTCCGGAACTCGGCATCCAGGTAGTCGACGAGGCCTTTGGGGACATCGGTCATATATTGGCCCAAAGTAGCTACAAGACGTGCCCAGTACGGGAGGAGATCGCTACGGCCCTTGGGAACATCAGTGAGGGCCTTGACAAGGCGGTTGCGAGAGGCCTTGGAATTGAGGAAGCAAAAGTCAATTGCAGTTTCATCAACAAGGTCCTTGGTGTTCATAGAGGATAGACGACCAACCAAAGCATCAACTTGGGCACCGATTGTTTTGTTTGCGATAACCATTGACTGGTCGTCGACGGGAGCTGCAGTAGGGGTAGTTGTAGGGACAATTACAGATGCAGCAGTACTAGCACCAGTACTAGATGCATCCGCCGCTACCGCAACTATTGCCTCAACCTCGGCTGGTTTGCCTACCTGGTCGTCATTGTCTTGCTTTTTCTTTTTGGCATCTTCAAGTAAGATTGGCGGCACTTTGCCCTTGAGATCAACGAGGTTTTCGTAGAAGCGGCGCTCATCCTCGTCGTTCCAAATTCCAGCACCTTCGCCAAGAGACCTGAGATATTCACCAGCCTTCACCAAGCCAATAGACCCATTAGCATTGACCCCGCTGTCCGAGTAATTCCTAAGGTCTGGCATCTCTGCGCCAACAGCGTCGGCCAAGACTTGAGCACTTGCAACAAGACGCTCCTGAACTTTAAGCTGTTTATCGAAGCTGGCTTGACGATCTTCAAAAACCTCACCGGCCTTAACATACGTCTCCGAGTTTTTGCGAGCCTGTTCAGTGATAGCCTCCTGTCTTCGGATGACATGGCGCTTAACGTCTTCAAAATACATAGTCAGAATATGCTTGAACTTTTTTTGCAGCTCAACAGATGCAAAAGGAGGGTGAGATTCAGCATCAGAAATGTCTTTCGTATGAGAAGACTCAGTGCTGGCATCCTTTCCAGACAAATCACCGCCATCTTCCTGGGAGTTTCCGTTTGCGTTTGTGTTAGCAGTGGTTTCATCGTCGGCGGCTCGGCGTCCCTCAGCAGTCAATGGTTTGACTCCTAGAATATCCCAGCTAAACGACTTGACAAATATAACGAGTAATGGCAGATTGGCATGCTCTCGGTCATGGTTCAAAAGGTCTTTAAGGACCTCATATGGAAACGGATCAGCAGAAACGCCCTGGCGCACCGCCTTAGCCTTAGCTTCACTCGTCTTAGTAGTAGTAGCGGCCTTGGGCGCCAGGGCCACATCGTCAGGCCGGGCCACATCGTCCAATGTACGCAAAACATCAACTAGCCATAGCTCGGTAACAACGCGTAAAAGTATGCGTTGGCGCGGGATACGCTCTTTTTCCGATTTTTCTCGCTGTTCCGGCGAGAGTGTCTTCATTAGACTCTTGTCTGGGCTTGCCATGCCCTTGCCCAATAGCCAACCAAGATACATGGTGAACTCCGTAGGGCCAAAGCGCTGATGCAAAGCACTGGTGATTTCCACACCTGCTTCAACATCGCCAGGGTTCTTCAGTTTGCACAGGCCCTCATAGCAGGCAGAGACTATTTCGGCAAGATACTTGTGCAGACTTAAAGTTCGGATCTCTTGAAGAAAAGTGGGCAGGGTGGCTGCAGAGATAGTGGTTCGTAGGCGCTTGATAAAGGCCGTATTCTTCTTGAGAGACGAGTCGAGAGATGCACTGACGGGAAAGACATCTAGAGGATATTTGTTAGAAGGGTAAGGGCTATGCAGGTGGTAGGGTGGATATAGCAATTGTTTCATACCTTGTTCACCATCCCAAGCCCGAGTGTTTAGTAGTCTTAAAGTTTCTAGATTATACAAAGAGAAAAGTCAGCATAGTCTAGTGTGGGGGGCTTTTCTTTCCCTGTCGCACGCGATAGTAGATTTTGTATAGCAAACAGCAGCAATCTCGGTTACTCACGGCGCTTTTCTCGATCCATGGCACATAATAGCAGTCCCAATCTGACAAGAGAGAAGATTTATGCTAGTGAAGCCGCGATACTATCAAAATAGGGATGAACAGTCTTGCTAGACTGCTGGATATAAAAGACTATGAGTAGAGGTAAAGAAGGAACCTCTAGAAGCCGTCGGATGTCGTGAGGGAAGGATGGGCGAAGAATTGACGGGAATTTAAAAGCGCAAGTATGTAAGTATTTTTTAATGTAGTTGTATGAGTTGTCGATGTTGAATATGTTGGGTGGAGGCAAGCTTTCAAGGCTAAGCCTCACAGGTTACTTGGTAGCAGGGCTATTGGCAGACGACAATTGTCAAGTGCTAATGCCGGGCTCGAATATAAAGGGACGGCGCTGGCACGGTAGCTCCAGCATCAGCATCGGCATCGATTTGTGTTGTTAAGAGGGCGATGGAGGATGTGGGGGGGGGGGGGGGATAACTAGTTCGTGAAGTCGCCTTTGTGTTCTTTGGGGTGGGTTATCAGCTACGACAAACGGGGGCTCGCAGGAAAGACCACAGAATGAAAGATAAAAGCAGACTGCACAATTTTGAAGAAGCTTTGTAAGAAGACAATAGTTCCCCGGGGCGTAGACGGGCTGACCAAGACCTAGAAATAAATCGAATAAGCAGCGAAGTGGCCTGCGAAGTTGGACACACCGGAAAGGGATTCTCCGAGTAAAAGCGGCTTCTTCGAGTAGGCAGCGGCAAAGTTAAGTAATGGTAGCTCAAATTTCTTTCAACGTCTCGCTTCTAGTGGTTGGCAGGACGTTGGAATTCAGTCATAATCATGACGAAGAAATTATTGGGGGAAATGAATATTGAAGCTAAGTAAGTTCTTGGTTCCTCAGAAAAATGTGGGTCTGAGGCAAGGCTCTGCATCTAAAGACCTTAGCCAATCAACGACCAAGTTTGGTGGGTAGCCCTCGCACATGCAAAAATCCAGATCCGTACATAGCATGGTACTTGTACAACCCGATGATCAGCCGGATAAGATAAGCACGCCAGCACATAGCTTCCAGAGCTTTTAGAGGGACTAGAAGCTTTGGTCAGGACACGACAGGGGGGATCTTTCTTCGGTGACTATTGGATGATGTGATTTAATGCATCTACGATCCCTTTGCTGCAATATACTTATCTTTTATCGGCTTCGTTTTATCGGATCATATTTCCCGCTTACCCTTTGCCGCCGAGGAATCTGTTTCACGATCCATCTCGATTCGTCCAACGTCTAGTAGTACAATATCTTTTGCTACCTCTGTCGCTCAGCCTCAACCTTCACCAGGTCTTTTCCTACTACTTACACTACACATACTACACATACTACATATACTACATATACTACACATACACACACACACACATGCACATATATACTGATATATAAACCAATACCACACGTCACGTCAAGTCGTACACGTCATGTCGGAGCAGAAATTTCCCGCTGTACAAGGTGGTGGTAGCCTAATTCTAGCATGGCAGATTCGTGACAAGAAAGTTTTAGTTGTTGGTGGAGGAGAGGTACGACAACACATCACCGCCATTGCCACAAGAACATCCTGCCTTTCTTTTTTCTATCACCAGTACACCTATCGCTAACTCTAAGCCACAGGTTGCTGCTGGTCGCATTTTGCACTGCCTTAATGCCGATGCTAACGTTGTTGTTGTGTGCCCGCTTCATGGCCTATCTCCCGAAGTTGCCTACCGTGTTGCCCAAAAGCAGGTGACCCATGTTGCTCGTGTCTTTGAGCCAGCCGATCTTGATGGTGCCGATATGGTTCTTGTGGCTGTTGACGACCCGGCTGCATCAACTGCTATATGGAAGCTGTGCAAAGAGAAGAGGATCCCAGCAAACATTGCCGATGTGCCAGACGAGTGTGACTTTTACTTTGGTGCAGTGCACCGCGATGGTCCACTACAGGTCATGGTTAGTACTAATGGCAGAGGCCCCCGGCTAGCAGCCATAATCCGCCGCTGGATTGCCGCAAATCTGCCCGGGAATGCTGGAAATGCAATCGAGAGCATTGGGAAACTACGGACAAAGCTACGCCAGCTAGCCCCAGCAGTGGAGGATGGGCCGAAGCGAATGAAGTGGTGAGTTTTTGAAGCCAAGCCAAGCAAATAACGATAGTATTGTGGGGAAATGCAGACCGGGCCAGCACATGCGAATGCTAACTTTTGTTTTTCCATAGGATGTCTTCTGTTAGTGAGAAGTACTCGTGGGCCCAACTCTGTGAGCTAACCGACGAAGACATGGATAATTTGCTCCAGTTCTATGAAAAAGGCGCAGTGCCCAAGTTTGATCATCTTTTGTCTCTGCGCAAGGACGATGAAAAACTTGATGTATTTGAGGGTTCTTTTGGTTTTAGTGTTGGCATCTAATCGTGTCGCATACTTGACGATAGGAAAATAGAAGAATAGGAAGACGAGTCGCGCCATGATGAAAGCAGGACAAGACTCAGTTGAGGTCTATTTATACCATAGTCGAGATTGGATATACAAGCTTAAAATCAGTAACAATCTTCATATAGAAAAGGCCCAACATCACAAAAACAACCGCCATCCGTCAATAAGTCATCAACAGTCACAATATTTCCTTCCTTCCTTCTCTTCCTCCTCACTAATCTTCACCTTTAGTACATTACTATCTCCTGCACTGCAGCCAAACCTTGCTTCAAGAGATCTAGTACTTCTCCATCCATAAGTCCATGTACATAGGCCTCGCCTACGAACCGATATCCACCCCCAACTGCTGGCCGCAGAATGTACAAAACTTGGCCACCCAGCAGCACAAAAACCTGGTCACCCTCACGGGCACATTCTGGAACCAAGGCCAAACCATCCGATGTCCAGTCCTTTTGTACCACTCTTGCGAGTTTTCGTCCGGCACACGCAATACTAATCCCGCTGAATGCTGGTGGTTGAAACTTGTATCGAGATATGGCTGAGATACTCGCGGTTGGCTTCTCAACGAGCGGCGTGCGGCAAAATGCTTCGTGCCCAGAAAATTCCAGTTCTGCAACAAGTAATTTACTAAATGCTTCCATTTCAGTCTCTCCTGTAAAGTATGGCTCCATGCCAATACTCTTACGCCATCTATTTATTACCTGTTGCGAGTCCCCTGGCTGAAAGGCAGATTGAAGATCATATAGATACCCCAGTCGGTAGCCCTTTACATGGAGCGAACGGCCAGAAAACCCCACTAGCTGTCTTGGTGAAATTCCAAGATCCTCTAGGTCTCTTCTCATCCCAGAAGCAGAGTACGCTGCGCGTATAGGCCCTCTGTGAAGCTGCTTTGGTCGCAATCTTTTGGTCATGTCTCCAGAATATTTACGAAACGGTACATGGTATTGAGACTGATGACGCCAGTCGGGAAGCCATGATGGCAGTCCTGTTATTCCTCCTTCTTGGAGGCCATCTGAGCCAAGGAAGTCGAGCTTGCTGCTGTAGTCACTAGACCTCACGTGTGCCTTAACTACATCGGTGTAAACTTTAAGCAAGTCTTTTGAGTAGTCGGGCACCAAGCCCTTGATGCTGTTAGGCTGCATCATTCCAAGGGCTGCATAGACCTTATCGCGTGGATCAGTCGCTCCAAAGCATCGGTACGACATCAGAACATCAAGAATCTGTGGGGCATGGACATCCGACATTCGGTGTTGTTTCAGAATATCTTTGATCTCATACACAAACGGCGAGATCCCATAGACCGCGAAAGCAGAGTCATTAGGGTGCAGGCGCGCCATGGCCATGAGCTCTGCAAACACCAGGACGTCGTCAAAATCGAGACGCACTTGGCCATGAACAATCCACGTCGGCCGTCCAGACATCATTTCATGGGCTACCCATATGCGTGACCACCATGGATTTGCGAATAATGCCTGGATAGCCCGCCAAAGAGCATCACCTGTTTCATCTCCACACACATAGAATTCATCTGCAAAGGCCTCGCCAGCCCATTCAGGGATATCAGAAAAGGACCGAGACGACGGGACCATGGCATGGTATTTGTCCACAACTGCGTGAATCTTGGCCAGTGCTAGAGAGCTATCAGCCCGGTATGTCTGCGGGTCAACATCATCGCCAGGTTCGCCATCGCCGAGATAAGCCATTACACACGTTGAGTTGCGATATATGGCGCCCATATGGGCTACTTGGCAACTTTTTTCAGTTTCATCGAGCTGATTTATACTCAGCGCATCAACCCAAACGAAATGCGACGGCCAGCTATCGGCGCCATCTGGAGATATGGCGTCATATTCTTTGCTGTGGTCTGTAGTGCCATCACTAATGTCCAGTCTAAACTGTTCCAAGGCACAGTACAAGTTGCGAGTGATGGAGAAGCCGGCGCCATTAACCACGACTGACCCCACTTCTTCGGAGCTACCCCAGGTATAAGACAATGCGGTATATCTTGGGGCCTTGGAAGCATGGAAGATGTGGAGTTTTAATTCGAGCGGATGGTCTTCGGTGTAGATGTAGACAGCGGTTTCAGGTAAAGGCATAACCTCTACAAGACGGATCTCGTCGCCATGGAGCGAGCGAGGGTAGAGCCTGTCCATAGCGGGTAAGGATATTGGAAAGTTGTGTTTTAGTGGTATGCGGAGCACGAGGGGCAAAAGGATATCTCAGACTCTAAGCAATAAAAGGCTCAAGAATGAGACGGAGTAAGGGGAAAGAGGGCATCAGTTGAAGTCATATCACGACCAGTGAGTGCCAAGGTCCCTACAAAAGCAGCTAGATGAAAAGAAATTGAGCGCCAAAAACCAGAAAATTAGCTTTAGCTAAATGTTGCCTCAGCACAAAAGTGGAGAGAGATAAAATGGGAGTTGGGCCAACATGGAGAACAAAGCAGCTTGGTGATGATGACTATTAGGTAGAGATAGAGGGGATATTTGAAGTAAAAAGAAGACGCAGTATGTCAAGCATGGTAAGAGGCGCAAAAAAAAAGGAAAGAGCCATTTATGGCAGCAACCCAAAAAAAACATCAGATTGACATGAATTTCTAGCGTTGGGAAAGAGCTAACAGCGGGGTACCAGCAAGTCAAGGTAACAACCGCAGCTGCACTGCATGCAATGCGCAATCTGCAAGCACTACCTTGGTGATCGGCGGTATAAGCTGTCCTAAATGGATCAAATTTGTGGAGACGCTCTCGTCTCCCATTGTTAAAAGTCTCTAGACGTAAGGGTTAGGGTCATGCAACATCCTGATGTGTCGAACAAGAGTGAAAGCGCATAGTTGCATGTGTGTCACGTACATATTTACATGCTTGCACACAACTATATAACCACGTCAACTAACTCATCCTAGCTTGGCTTGGCTTGATGGCCGCTTCCGCTCCTACACGTATTTTTCGCACATAATCGCACAGATAGCAAACATGGCCGCGCAATCAGACTCTCCAGAGCCTGTTTCTGTCTTCAACACCTCTTTTTCTACGTATCGTGTATCCCCGCTATACCTTTCTTCTCCTCTCAGCAATGAACGCCTTCAGGTGCTCTCGCAACGTCTGCGCGATACCCTCATCGGCGATGTTGTGCGTGGGATCCATGTGACTGCGGTGACAGACCAGTCGCTTGCACGCGCCGGGGCTCTCGAGCGCGTCATACTCCGCTGGGCTTCTGCTACGGAGCTTCTAAACGTGCCTTTGCAAGAAAATGGCGAAGAAAGCGAAATGGCAGGTGTGCAGGGTCTGGTTCTAGAGCTGCACTACGAAAACACCCGTGGAGAGGCCATTTTGCTGCCAAGATTAGACAAGTCATCAAAACCAACAAGCAACGGTGATGTGTGGATGGCAGGAGTCGAAGAGTCGCAGAGCACACGGGAAAAGTTTACCGAGCTACCGCTGCTCCTAATCCGACTCCCAGGACCGTTGAAGACAGTGATCATCGACTTCTTACAGGGTATATTTGACTGTCGCATTGTACCGCTCTGCCTAGGTGTCAGCACCTTGATAGGCATTTGGGAGCGTTGGATCAGTTCGACACCTATCCAAGGTCCCACTGCAAAAGACTTTGTTTTAACCCTTTCCTTTTCTATTCCCCGCCAGCCTGGGGAAGACAAGATTGACTGTGGCCTGACATCGCTAGATATTGTCGTTGCTGCGGATGATTTGGAAAAGTTTGTCCGTAGAGGGAAAACACTGGAACAAAACAGCGTTGAGTCAACAGTTCAGGGGAATATTCGTGGTCCCTTTACAGAAGCACTGGCGCAATATGTTCGTCAAAATACGGCATTGGACATCTTCCATCCTGCTGTTTCTATATCTAAAATTGCATGTGGAGGCTTTGTGCTTTCTACTGGGCGGTGCAAAGTGTTTGCTCCATTAGAGGTGGATTCTCCATTGTGGGCACGGAGAGTTGTGGAAGCTTTGGTAGAGAAGGCATTGCCATGATTAAGCTGTTGTTAATGATAAGTTATTGAGTTGATCAGACAGTTTGGTCTAAACGCTATACAGCGGTGCTTTGAGGCTGAGGTCAACATTTCCGCGTCTTGGGTTTAACATCATGAAAGCCTCTCTCACCCAGGTCGTCTCATTTCACCTTTTAAACAGGCGTGCGGGCGAACGCGATGTATTTCTGAGTTGGTCAGAGTGATGGAGAGTTATCAAAACTCATGCTGCTAGACAAGCAAGCTGCCACTTTGAGCAGCAGTCTCGAAAGAAACTAACAAATTACCCCTAAGAAGACTTTGTAGATTCATTACAGGGCCTACACAGCAGAGATAGGGATCACTACCTACTCACGCTGATTCAGGCTATGTAATAGTTATATTCAATGACAATACAAAGGATGACACGGAACCAACTTCAGAGCTGATGCTGTACGGATAAGCCGCTAGTGACTAAATACCAATCCTAGCTCTGTAAGTTTCCATGAACACTGACTTTCCTGCATAATACTAGTAGCAGTGGCAGGTAGTGCTTTGATCCTGAATAATGCATATCAGATGTACACATACTTGCATGACAGCCCGATGTCTTTGATAGGTAGGCAGATGCATAAAGTTCAAGCCACCTTACCACATGGCTATATGTACAAAGCCGAGCTCCCAGGCCAAAAGGGCAGCACGCGGTAAGTGTATTTGTAGGAGACAGCCCGCAGAATGTAGTACATATTCCATGCTAGTTTTCATACACCAAATTGAGAGAGCGCACTTAGCGCCCTAGAAGCCACCTCATAGCTCATTTGATGAGGGCCAGAAAACTGAGCATAATCGCAGCACCATCCTGAATTGGAATGGGGCACCAGAATCGCAATACGGCCGAGTTTCTCCAATGTACTGCGCATTTAACATGTCCAAGGCCCCATTTCCAGATATATACGTGTTTGTAATAGGCCGACTCTCCAACGCTATCCAGCCTAATAGATTAAGCCGTGTACACACTTTGAGTATACAATATACTAACCTTCCCAAAGAGCCCCATATTTTCTGCTATCGATAAGGATTCTATGTTCGTGGAGATTTCTTGCGTGAAGCACCGAACACCAAACTAGCATCACCAATTTCTTGATACTTCTTTTCTACTGTCGCTCTGTTACCCATTTTTATTACTCCGTCGCCTCCACCATAAACTACGTAGGCCTCCTCATTTTCGATCTCATACCGGCCATCTTCATACGCAACCGTAAAACCCGACCATCATGGCGCACGCCTCTGCTTCCAATAAACGAAAACACGTCTCAAGCGCATCTCCATGTGCCAAGAAGCCAAGGCTTCAGCCTGGTGCCGATGGGAACTCTGCTGGCGCCCAAGTTGCAGATCACGAAAGCTCCGCCGTGTCTGCGCCACAACAGTCCACCGCTCTGACCAACGGCCCCTCAACGCCTCTACCTATGACCGCCCACGAGCCGCTTCTCTCGACACTGTCTGCAAAATACTCTGTTGCTACGCTTTCTGTCATATCATCAACACAACTACGAACACGCATCACACACGCGCTAAATCATTTATCTGCAGCTGATAACGGGAACGGTGCGGGTCAGCCTACTTTAGTCTTCCTACACGCGCGGCCAGGTGATGTTGGCAAAATGATTTCAATAGCTGAGAAAGTCAAGTGCCTTATGGCAGCGGAGGGCAAGTCTTGGGTACAATACAATCGGCTGTTTGAAAGCACCTCCAAACCCAAGGGAAAAAAGCTCGGCAAGCGTGCAAGCCTAATAAAGTCGAATGGTGGGGCTGAGAAAATAGTGGCTGTGTCGGTGGGCAGCGACGCACAAGCAGCCCAGGAACCAGACGCACAAGACACCCACGATAACAGTAATGATGAAGATGATGATGACTACTTCGAATCGACTGCTCGGCGATTCAACAAGGCAGTAAACCCCCCAGAATCTACACGGCTCACTATGTCACTCAGTATATTCCTCTGCACCACACCAATACCAGAACTACGCAGCATTCCACACGTCAGTATGCAGTCCAGTAAGGATAGCGTTGAATAGGACAAACATGATAATGCATAACAAAGTATTTTCAAAGCAATTGGCACTAAAAGGGCGGACAAACTACAAGATACCCAGATCATAGACACCTTAGACACAATATTAAATACGAAAGGAAAAGAAAGCAAGGGCGAAGTTTTGGCTATATCGTCAACGAAACATGAGTGGAAAACAGAAATGAAAAGAAAAAGAAAAAAAAAGGCAAACAAAGGTCGGTCACCTTGTTGCAAGCCATAGGCGAGGTCGAAGGCAAACTATGCCAATACGTGATACACTCGAATATGATCCAAAGGCCTATTAACCCAAGGTTTGCAGCAAAGCTTGAACTCTCGAGAAGTGAGTGGTATAGAGAGGTCCGGTGGAAAGGAGCAGCCGCATATCGCGGCCGCAGTGTAGACATCGGGTCAATTCAGACACGGTTTAGGGCTGAGGATCAACGCGCTTGGATGAGTTGTCATAAGATATCCGGAGAACAAAGTTAACAACAATAGCAAGCATGAGAATGATGGCCAGGAAAGTCGGGCCAAAACGATCATCAAAGCCTGCTTGGCCGCGCATACGAATAGATTTGGCACGCCAATGATACGTCGTAAGAGCATAAATCATGGTCAGCATCGCAACACCCGTAAACATAAAGGACGATACAAAAGCCGGGCGATCGCCAAAGTTGAGCATGCCAATGGCCAAGGCTCCGATGACAACGGTGAAGTTGAGCCACGAAAGGAAAGTGCGCTCATTTGCGAAAAAGACTTTGGGCTCGACACGCGTGGGAAGGGCGATGCGTTTGCCTATGAGAGAGACTATTAGAGACAAAACATGACCCGGCATGGATTTGGGCGTTGTGTTGGCTAAGCCAAGAACGTACCAGGAGCGGTCTGGAGAAGAGGCTGAGTAGACATGAAGGGCGATTATATATAAACAGCGAATGTGATAATGATGACAGTGGTGAGATTGCGCGATGTTGGTAAGAACCCAGCGTGACTCGTATTCGTAGCGGTCGCGATGAAAAACAAGGCAAAGGGTCGTTTCTTCGTCAAAAGCTGCTTGAGCCCTAAGGAAGGAGGTGGTTTTGACTTCAAGGGCGGGAGATCAGCTCAAAGAAATAAAGAATAGCCATATAGCCGTACAGATAGATTAATGGCAAATGCAAAGCCTAATAATGAAAAAAAAAATACTTGATGAAAAAGAATTCGGCGGTTTTCGCGACGGTGATGTGGCTGGAAAGAAAAGAAGAGGGAAAAGAAGAAGATTTACGAGCTTATACAAAGTCCGGACTTCTAGCTTTATTTTTTCTCTTGCTCTCACTTAGGAAGGAAGGCACGGCTCCTTGCGCGCTTGCTCAAAGAGGCGAAACGCTAGGCAATGCGATTTTTCATAAAAATCCAGAGCGAAAAAAATTCGACGGAAGGAAATGAACGAAGCTTTTGGTGCGAGATTTAATATTTGCAAATAACTATCATGGTGTCTATTACGTTGCTAGTACCTGGCTATTCAAGCTTTCGTAGTATTTGGTGCTTTTCTCCAAACGTGCTGCGGGTAATTGCCTTATGCTCAGCTACACCTGTCCGCATCTTCTTCAGTTCTTGCTCCTTCCCCCAAGCAAGCAAAGAGGAAAAAAGACAAGAGCTACTACTAGCTTACGTCACGTCACGTTGAATTATGTGGGCTCATGATTGGCTAGATGTCTGTCATTAGAACTCAGGTGTTTGGTTTTGTTTAGTTGTTTTTGGCTTTCGACTTCCTGACATTTAATTAGTATTGCATGTCTTGAGTGACTTGGTTGCTGAACCTATGTTTTAAGGCCGCTTGCCTAGCCAAGCAATTACTGACTCCCTCACGAAGTTTACTCAAATCATGAATACTGACAGACTAAACTGACAGAGACACACGGACAACCTGTCAAGGCTGAGCAAAAGAAAAGCCCTGCTGGTTATTTTACTGACATTCGCCCCTGACTCACGCAAACACATGTAGAGATAGATACATGAGTACATTTCTCGCATGTCGCTGCCTACCTAGGCACACTAACATCAACATGGCCGCAGATGCTAGATGTTGAGATTGTAATTATACCTAGTCCACTCAGCTGCAAGTAAGTATGTAAGTTCATGCAAGAAGGAGCAAATGCAACAAAGGTCGCTTGCCTTCTCTGGAATGGACGCCAGCTTTGTTAAGGATCAAAGGAAGCTTGACGACTTGTTGACGGCCCCATGTAGACGTACCCTAATAAAACCCTACTTTTGCTGTTATCTCTCTCCTCTGCGCCCCACAACGCGACTTCCTGACACCCATTTTTAGCCCATTGGCCCCTCTCCAATTTTTGTCGTGTGATTGGCTAGTCTTGTTTACTAGCTTTAGCTGCTTTGTCTCAGCCGTGCCTGGCCCTTCTCATCCCTCTAAATAAAAGTACACATCAAAAACCTCCATTAGTCGACCCTCACCCAGCAAAAAGGCCATTTCTCTAATCCCTCGTGTTCTCGCTTTTGAACATCGCTTCTATTTTTTTCTTTCCTACATATTATCTTCCCTTATCCCTTTTTTGTTGGAACTTGACGCCAAACCTTCATTATTGACCATAACTTCGTTGTACCCGCTCTAAACACAATTAAATTAAGCCCTAGGCTGGACAGCACGCACGACAACAAGTCCGCCAATCCTCTCTATAATCCGTAATATTGACATCCAACTATTTCTGTTGGCCCTCCTGCTATCATGTCCTCTGACGCTGTGGCTACTACCAAGAAGGCTGTATGTTGTAGCGTCCTTAACTGCTTCTATTCTGTTTGTGCAGAGTCATCAACGTCGGTACCGATATAACTAGCTGCTGCTACCTGGCTTCTTGCTACAAATCGATTTTGCTCGTGTATCACCACACTTACTCGCAAATACAGCACGGGAATACACGCATCAAATATCACTGTCTTCATTGGCGCACACATTGTGTGTCGCGAGGCTCTGCACCATACCATGATGATATGACCCTCTGTTTACTAACATGCGTCATTGTCTAATATAGCCTATTGCCGTCTCGCGCCTCACGGATATTGCCACTATGGTATGTCGCCAAAGCTACTGGATAACTACGATTTAGGCTGTCCATCCACCTCGTCCTAAACTAAAGTTACTACACACACTTGTATACTAATGCCCTCTTTTCTACTTCAATCAGGCCTGCGAGAAGGCTATTGGAAATGCCAAGTGCTACGACCATCCTAAGACTGCCGAGTGGAACAACACCATCATTGTATGTGAGAACACGCACCACTTCCCGGCTGTCAATTTGTATCACGAATCATTAGAAACATGACGTCTGTATAGCGCCAACACGCTAGTTGACAGACCTAAACATCCTCACAAGTAATGCCAGTTTCCTATACTAATTTCACTACCTTGACGCCTTCGGACTATAGAACACCATTCTCGAAACTTGCATTGAAGAGACTAAGGCAATGAAGAAGGGAAAGAACCCCCGGTACAAGTTTGTCTGCAACAGTTCCATTGTGCAGCATACGGCACCCAGCGAAGACGATGACGATGACGATGACGAAAGCGAGGAGGGTGCTGAGCTCAAGGAGAAAGAGTACAAGTCTTCGGGTGGTCGCCGCGGCATGCACAGCGCCACCGCTGCATACTGGGATGATACTCAGGATGGCATGTGGAGTTTCAAGTATGACGGCGCTGCGTCCAAGGGCCTAGATATCATTATCATGCTAGTGTGGGTACACGTTTAGAGCAGCCGAAAGCGTTACAAAGAGACTTTGTTCTTTTTTGTTGAATTTGCCTTAGCCCTATCAGGATACATATAAATCTGTTCGCCTGTGTACATCCTTCTCTTTTTTTTTTTTTTTGTTCTCGCGTCTACTGTTTATCTCTGTAGACTGCCGCTGCCTGCTAGGCCGTGTCAGTTTGCTGTAGAAAATTGTCTCCTAATTTATCTACAGAGTCTCTTGGTTGAGCGGTTGAGCGTTGACTAGAGTATATGTTTCTAGTATATTTGTCTTTCTGGGAACTTGGTTAGTAGCTTGTTGCTCGTATGGAGTTTCTTTCCCGTTTGTGTGTATTGTTTGTTTTTCTTTCCCGATATTCTGAGATGAACTAACCATTTGGTTTCTGGTAAGAGCGTATCAAAACCGACGAACCGTTAATCGCGTAATTGGTGTAGTGGTAACATTAATCGTTGCCATCTGGTAATGATTTCGATTAGCCCTGGGTTCGATTCCCAGATTACGCAATTTGATCAGCCGTATTTCCATGATACGGACACGATGTAAATCAAAGTGGTTTCTTTTTGACATTTTTTCTACTTTTCGTTGTTGTTGATACTAAAACACAACTCATTAAACGATGGTCCGCTCCGACGTACTTACCAGGTAACCAATCCTGGAACCCGACAGGTACGTCCTCGGGCCACGCTAGATGGAGAGCCTCCTGGCTATATTGCCGGACCATCAAAAGTCATAGGAGATGCTCGACATCTATGCGTTCCCGTCACTGCTGACCGCCCGGGAGGTGTTCCCGTCCGGAACATGACGTCGTATTGCTGTGGAAAACCAGTAGGTAGACGTTAAATAGCACAAACAAACATCAGCAATGGTCAGTTCCTCATCTAACCTGTGCTCACGCCTCAAGTTTGATTATGTCTACAGCCCTCTCAGCCACCGCATACACAGTTGTTTGGATATTACCCAATGGCTCGATCGGGAATACCGAAGCATCAACGACTCTGAGGTTCTTGGTGCCATAAACCCTGAGCTTACTGTCAACGACACCACCTTTTTCACGGGGCATCATGGCACACGAGCCAGAAACATGGAATACTGAAATCTGGTGTTGACGCACGACTTCCTTGGCATCATCCAGTGAATTACCTATGATATTAGGTAGACACTTGCCGCCAACCTTGAAAATGCTCCGTAGTGGTTCCACGGTCGTCAGATTTCGAGCAAACTGAACTCCACGGGCCAGGATTTCCATATCTGCTGGGTTGGAGTTGTAACGCGGGTCCCACTCAGGCTTGACAGCCACGTCTGGCGAAACAATGTGGCAGGTGCCACGCGAGAAGGGATGGTTGAGGATTGTCATAACAGTGATGCAGGTTTCGGGCTGCACCGGAGTAATGATATCGAGCAGCGAGGCCGGCTTGTGGCTCACGTTGGCCTGGCCGGGGAATGCCAGTATTTGATAGGTTGGCTCCTTCTCAGACTCAATAATGCTGCGGATCTCGGCGTATGTGGGGTCTGAACCAGTGACGTATTTGTCCAGTAGTTCTTTGCGCGTCTCAACTGGCAGAACGCCATTTCCGTTGGCAGCTGGCACAAAAGCAGTAGAAATGATGCTATCGCCAAGGGGCCCCTTGCCGCCATCCTGGAACATAGCCATGACAGCACCAAGAATCGCAGGATCACGTAACACATCAGATGAGCTGATGCCATCGACAACCTCCATGCTCTGGCAAACGATGGGGTGATCTTGCACATGCTCCCCCACATTAGGGTTGTCAACGATGACGGGGATGTTGTGCTTGTCGAGAAGGCCCTTGTCGCCGATTCCAGAAAGCTCAAGAATCTGCGGCGACTGAAGGGTACCAGCTGCAAGAATAACCTCCTTGGAAGCCTTGACCTCGGTGACATGGCCACTAGCGCTGCGGATCAAGACACCAGTGGCAACCGCTTCTCTGCGATCCTCGCCCTTGTCCAACACAACCTTGGAAACGAGGCTATCGGTCATGACCGTCAGGTTAGGGCGAGCCCGGACGTCAGGGGTCAGATAACTGTTAGCGGAAAACATACGCTGGCGCGTTTCGGGATTGATGGATGCAGGCTGTTGGAAAGCGCCAATTGCACTTCCCGATCGCGGATCAGAAGTCATCTTCAGATCAAGCCTCTCGAAGGCATCCATCCATGCCGAGTTCATGCGACCATATCCATTAGAATAGGCAAGCTTTACAGGGCCGGCCTCTTTCTCGGATATCTCGCCGTCGTAGTAGCTTTCACATCGGATAGTTTCAGCAGCAGCCTCACTGGGGTCACTGGTGCTGGCAAATTTGCGCAGATAAGGAGCCAGATGGTCGAAATCCCAGCCGTCGTTGCCCAGGTTTGCCCACGAGTCAATAGACCGCTTGCTGGGATAGACAGCCATGGTAAAATTCAATGCCGAGGTGCCACCAAGCATTCTACCGCGAGCCTGATTGATAACACGGCCATTGAGGGATTCCTAGCGGGAGGATATATAATTATGTTAGTCGAAGTCTGTGTAACAGGATTACATGAAGCAGGGATAGCGAGTGCTATAAAGCGAGAAGGAGGCTAAACCAGCAGGGGGGGTTTGGGTAAGGAGGGGAGGTTACTGCTGCTACACCTAGACGGCTAGGAGGGAATAAGAAGATTTGGTGCAGGGAAGCATGGAAGCTGGATTTTTGGGATTGGACAAAAGCTCAAGGGAGAATGGACTTTGAAGGGAGCGAAGAGATGAACAACGCAAGCAGAAGAGACAGGAAACAAAAAGGGAAAGATGGAAGGATAGGGCAGAGAGACTGTGCAATGGATGCACTGTCAATGAACACAATGGACATTAGATCGAAGACTTGCCTGTGGGGGAGACATAAAATTCCAGTCATACTTGTCTTTGCCGTAAAGACCAGCCACCAAGCCTGGCGTCAAGACCAGAGGATCTTTGGTCTTGTCACCACCAGCCTCAATAAGAAGAACATTGACATTGGGGTCTTCGGAGAGACGGGCGGCAACAACTACACCAGCTGTGCCACCGCCGACAATAACATAGTCAAAGGAGGACTGGTGGGTAGGTGTAGATGCAGACATGATTTGAATGATAGAACAAAAACGGAGGCTAAGGGAGAAGTGAGACAAAGTGTGTAAGTTGCAAGAAGACTGGAAACTGAAATGAACGGACTGAAAGATGGACAAGCAAGAAGAGGGTCATCAGGAGGACTTATAAAAACTTTAAAGCATGGGCAGAAAGGCAGACTCCCCTCTCCCCTCTCCCCCTTTCCCCCCCTCCCCTCCCCTCCTCCTCCAGGGCAAAAGCAGATAGATACAGACGAGAGATTCTAGGTATAGGAATGATAGGTAGTAGTTTGCGGCCTGGGCTTGATGGAAATAGCCGTATGTAAAACATGAAGGAGTCAACATAGAGAGAGGGAGGAGTGGGGCTAGAGACGGCAAGCAAGGAAATCCAAAGATGGAAGTTATAAATAAGCTGAGAGAGAAGATGATTTGATGAGGAATGAGGAAGAGAGAGCGAGGATTAGAGATACTGCAAGACTGCAGGACTGCGGGACTGCAGGACGATAAGATGGAGGAAAAGATGGAGGGAAGGCAGATTAATCGACAGGGCATAAGCATTCCAAATACGAAGGGAAGGAAGCTTTGCTCAAAACAAGCCGAATCGCAAGCTAAAGCATCATAGGAATAAGACAAACGAATAGGAAGGAGCACACATTACGCTGCTGCTGTTGCTGCAAAAGAATACATACATGTGGGCAGAGAAGACCGAGTTTCGAGCTTGACCCGTAGGCTTTAGTTACAGGACAGGGATCATGTGGGCTCATCGTTGCCCACGAAGCACGGGGGAGGG
>MKGM01000024.1:0-44985 GCA_002018265.1 Ceratocystis harringtonii | reverse complement strand
GGGGGGGGCCATTGAGACGTCAAAAGCAACGCTGCTCTCTGGCTTCAGGCTATCAGATTGCCTCGTCTGCCGCTTGTCTGTGATGTGTCTGAATTTCCACATCTCTCTGTCACAGTCGAATCGTTCAGCTGTTCCGTTGAGGGAAATTAGACAGCATGAGTGCTGCTACATACTCTGTAAAGGCAGCTAGAGAACGAATTGGCAGGGCAGTTTTGATGTTCATGCGTGTGTTCGCTCAGTATATTGTCTAAGTTTGTTTAAGACAATCACACTAGGTTAGCCAACAGCCAATTTAAATGCAACATGCATACCAGCATTCAAATCAAGATGCCACCCATGACGGCTTTTGGCAACCAGTGCTAGATGGAATTAGCCTGTGATATTTCCCGCTAAACAACAAATAGCATAAGCTCCTAGATAGCTGCATTGTCATTGCAGGCTCTTGCTCTCCAAGCCCTGCAGAAAGTGACGAGACTTGGAAGTTGATGCAGCATGCCGCGCAGAGAAGAGGGAGGTGAACTTGGTGCAGGAAGCCGTGACAAGTGAGAAAGAGGAAAGGACCAGGCATTTACCGTAGTAGTAACTAGCTATCCAGTGCTGTTTGAGTGGCCAGAATAAGAAGCGAGACAGAAAATCACGGCCAATTTTGCCAAGGGTCATGGATTTGGGATATGGGGCATGCAAAGCACAATGCTATAAAGAGACAAACAGACATGCAGCAGCAGCAGCAGCAGTGATAGGCAGGGAGAAGGTCAAAAATACACACATCTACTATAGCCAAAATCACAAACAGCCACCAAATAATACACGCAAACGCACCCTTGAAGGAACCCAAAAAGCTACAAGCTGGCAGCTGCCAACTACGAGCAATCATCGTCCTCAAAGCTGCAGCTGGGAAAAACAGGCAGGCTGAATAGACATAGCTTGATTTGATCTTAGAGGCCATCTGTGCTATAGCTCACGGGCCAGGCGGGTACCATTGCAATGTCATAGCACTAGCATGTTCTTTTTACTGATCTTCGGCGGTGGGCTCACTGCAATATTAGTGAAGTACAGGCGCTGCCTGTTGCAGGCCTGGGGGTCTAAGTCGACCACCAAGAGGAAAGTTTCGACCCTGGGGTATCTGCAGGCGAGATGCCAGAGAGCGCTACATGCGGTAGGGGAACGACTAGTCCCATGGTAGAATCGTACGATGAGAGGTCGGCAAGAAGGATGGAAGAGGAGAACGAAGAGGGCAGCAGTAGCAGCGAAGGGGAATATAGCAACATTAGGAAAAGAAGGGGTAAGAAAAGAAAGGAAAAGAAAAGAAAAGAAAACAAGGCCAGACCAGCCTGCAACAAACACTCCTGCACTCCATGCCACTACTAGATGTAGAATATCACATCTCATTTTTATCTTCCACAGTATACGACTAGCAGCAAGGACCCTGTCCAGAGAGTGTGGGTTTCTGGCTAGGGGCTACCCTCTCCCCTCCCGTCCTTTGTTACCCTGTTCGCCCTGGTCTATCAACAATCACTAGAGCAGAGCAACATGCAGGTATGCAGGAGAGACAGGCTGTGTATATGGATGAACAGAGAGACTGCCCACATCAGTATCTAGATCTGCGCGTTTACGCACATAGCGCTTCTCATAAGAGTAATGACGTCTTGCTACACATTTCTCGTTCTTCCGGGCGATTAGATACTAACTAGCACATGGCCCGCCCCGTTTCTCAAGCCGTGCAGATGACTTCGCCCCGTCCCTTGCCCTCGGCTTGTTTGCTGTGTCCAAGTGGAGAGACAGGCATATATGGGCGGGCCCAAGGTGCAAGACACAAAAAAGGCTCGAGACAGGAGCGCAGCGAGCACCCCTCCCCCCACCGATCAACAGTAGGTTTTCTTTTTTTTTTGGCAGCGCAGCGTCGTAGGGACTGAGATCGAAGCAAAGGACATGTCATGGTCTTGAAACCCGCTGCCAGCATGATAACCAGTAGTTGGTTATATGATCCCAGTAACAGTCCATCAGAGTACGAGTACTTATGTGCCAAAGCATCCATATGTACCTACTTGTTTATGCACTTGTATATGCATACAAATAGCACAGTCCCTGCTAGACATGCAAACAGGCTTGTTGGCTTCTCCACAACCCGACTCCGCGAATACCAAGAACCGGTACAAGAAGGAAGAAAGAAAACAAGTAGGAGATAATCCAAGGAAAAGTTTCTAAGTTTTCTTTTTCTGTGTAGTATTTCCCTGCTAGGCTGTCACTTAAGGGGAGGCTAGCCTCGCCCTCTCCTGCTTCTTTTCAATCAAGATGTCTTCTAGGGAGGAGAAGCAGCAAATACGACACGTAGTTATAGTAGCGACTATTGCAAGTGACTCTCAACTAAGCTTTCTACCCAAAAGTTCAGGCTGGGTCACATGAAGTGTTGCAGAGAGAATCGCCAAGTCATTGGTGGTCAGAACCCTAAATTGGGACGCTTGCTATGCTCACAATAGTTTTACTTGGGCTTGACAGGCAAATGGCAGACATACTGTCGACTCCAAACTAAAACGTAGGTTCCCACGGTCTTGCTTTGTCTACGCGCGCATCTACATCTGGCTCCTGGCCCAAACTCGGCATCAGTTGGGGTTTCTGTAATGCTCCAGCCAAGCAACTACCCAAAACGGCTAATACGCCGGCGTCATCTTGTCCGGTACGGGCCGGGATAATAAGATCCCCGGGATCAAAAGAAAATACCAAGCTAGAAAAAAGAAAGTACTGAAGCAGATACCACTTCCCATGCAGACGTGCTTGCGTAGGCAACTCACACTTCTTCATCAGGCCCCCTGTCCTGTCTGCCCCTGTCCTATCCTATGTGGTTATCCCAGTCCTTTCTCTCTCTTTTTTTTTTGTTTTTTTTGTTTTTTTCCTGTCTTTCCTTGTCTTGTCCCTTGCTGCTATCCCGCTCAGTCTCATCCTATTTGGATAAGTGATAGCTGTGCATGTAGAAACACCCAGCATACCCGATTTGAGTGTGGGAGCAGGACGACCCCGACCTTAGAGAAAGGCCAGGTTGAGTGGTAATGTCTCTATTCAGCAGTCAACCGTGGGCTTCACTGCGGGTTGAGAGGCGGTAAGTAGTATCCCAAGGTGACTTTTCTACATAGCTACATGAGCAAGAGCTACCAGGGTGTGTGGGATCTTTTGACACGGCGGGGAGACTATGTCTACAGCCTCCCGGTAAAGAAAGGTAGGTAGGTACACACAAAGTGGGCTTTGTCATTTGCCCAGTTACTTCCCGGCAAGCAACACATTATTCTGCACTCCTGCACAATGACCAACATTATTGGTATATCTCCGCTCTTCTCTCGTTATCTCTACTTCCAGCTTCTCTTCACTGGTTTGCTTATCTTCCAAGTTTCTATATAACATACATGCACACATACACAATTTGCTCCCTCTTGTCTAGTCGTACCAGTCTTATTCATTTGACCCGAGACAATATCTGGGCTATCGAAACGTCTTGCCTGAACGATCACCGGCCCCAAGTCGGTTTTTCGATGTGCATGTTTGCCACTCTATTCTGTCACTTCTCTTCCGTTGATTCTGCTCTTCACAGCAGCTGCTCTGTCACATTTTGACCTCCCACTCTGTGATCCAGCTTGATGCTTAGCTGAATATTTGCTATCCCCCTCCTCACTCCCCTTTTTTTTTCCCGCTGTGGCTCTTGAACATCCCCCAAGAGCCCTTTTGACCAGTTGACAGTTCGTTTCTCTGTTTATCTTCCTCTTTATTGGCCATTTATACTAGCTCCCTGCCGTATCCTATCGGTGGCTCTCTCCGACGTCTATCCCCCCATAAATAGCGTAAAGTCGGCACGCCTTGCATCAAGGGTTGTTTTCTCTTTCCCTCCTCTCTCCAGTTTCTTCTTCAGTGTCAAGTTCTCTTTCCCCTTATTGCTCATTTGCTGTCACTGTCCATATCAGCCAAGCCTAATATATATCCTCTCGTTCTTTTGGCTCCCCCATCTCGCATCTTCGCCGTCCACCCTCTCCGTATCTCCGCGATGCAATCTCTCTTGGACCTTGCCCAGCAGGCCCTGTTGTTCTTGGGTCAACAGCCAAAGCACCAGTACTCCACCCTTATTGATCGTGCTGAGTCTATGCCTGTTCACTTCGTGTATATGAAGCCCAAGGACATTGTTCGCGACCACTTGATCACCAATTGCGTACTCGGCTTTTTCACAGTGGTTGTTGTTGTGCTTCGTGTGGTGAGTCGTGTGCAGACACAACAAGGTTCCTCCAACCTTGGACTGGACGATTTCTTTGTGTGCATTGCCCTTCCGCAGGCACTCGTCATGCTAGTTGTTCAAGGCCTGGTAAGTTTTCCCGGGGACGATATTTAGATGGTGCGAGTGTCAAAACTTGGCGCCCGTCAGTGCGATGGTCTGTGTTCCCCTAGCTGTGTGAAACCTACTGACTCGATTTTAGTGTATGTTACACCTTTAAATATTTACAACTCAAATTCAGAAATCTAAGCTTGAGACTAAGGCTCAAATTGGCTTGCACAGATTCTAACACACTCCTACAGATTCTTCTCTTGGTGCTGGCTACCCCGCGACAGAAACCTTGGTTAATCTGCCACTTATACTGCGAGTAAGTACATACAGTTTCTCTATATTCCATACCAATGAGTCCCAGTCGTGTCACCATGACATGGTCCAGGTAGCTCTATTTTAAGGTGCTCATTCCTTATTTGCCTGCCCGTTTGTTCCTGTCAGTGCCCCATCTGCCCTCCTCCTCTTCACCGCTCGGCAGCTGTCGTGTGCAAGGCTGACTCGCCCACGGCCGCTCCTACCTTTTAACGTTTGTCCCACCTGCTATTTCCAACTACATCTTCCTCCTCCTCTTCTTCTTGATACAGCCTCATTCCTCCCACCTACATGACAAGTCTTCCTCTAACATCTCGGGTTTCTTCTCTCTTCGCCCTAGCTCCTTATCGTTTACGAGCTTGTTTTTGCAACCAGCACCCTCTTCATCAAACTCTCGGCTCTGTTCTTCTACCTTCGCGTCTTTGTCAACCGCAGTTTGAAGCTGGCAACCAAAGCCACTATCTGGTTTGTGCTGCTCTGGTCAATCGGCAACATTCTGCAGGTGTTTCTAATCTGCCGCCCCTTCAAGGCAGCCATTGATCCCAACACACCAGGCACTTGTGGCAGCCAAAAAGCATCCTTCATTGCCATTGGCTGCTTTAACGCTGTCACCGATCTCATGATCCTGGTCCTTCCCATCCACACAGTCTGGTCTCTCAAAGCCCGCTTGGGGATGAAAGTCGCTCTGACAGCTGTCTTAACTATTGGTTTGCTGGTGACAGTCGTATCGATATGGCGTCTTATTGCGCTGACCAAGCTCGAAATCCACACGAATCTCACCGGCACCATGGTGTACGCCTCTTTCCTGTCAACCACTGAGCCGCTTCTTGGCATTCTCTGCATCTCACTTCCCATGCTCCGGCCAGCAACTCACCTACGCTGTGCTAAACGGCGACAAGGGATTAGCAACAAGAACTCCCAGGTAAATGCGCCTGGCGACTTTGCTCTCACCAGTTTCAATGCTCGGCCTCGCCGCTTGGCAAGCAATGTTTTTGCCGTAGGCACCAACTATGACGATGATGAGGAGATGCAGATCGGCCACAACCTCAAGACAGCCCGCACTGAGTCGCGCAACTCTGATGGTACTGATGGTTCAGAGACAGATCTCAACGCGGACAAGCTACAAGGGCTGCATGGCATTAAACTACAACGCAAATGGGCTGTTTCTCACGCGTGAGACTTGCAGGGACAAGGAGCCACAGTGCAATGCATATATCAGTGTATGATAATTTTATTGTCACAGAGTCAACTTGTCATTAGATATTTGATTTAATATTCAGAACTAATTCAAGCGCTCAAAAAGAAAATTCACATAATCATAATAACTATTCACAGATAATTTCCATCTTAAACGAGGGCGGCAAACGCAGCAATGATAGCGGCACCAGAGATAGCCATCTTAGCACCGGCACCGGTAGTCTCCAGCGAGGTAGTTTCTGAGGCCGACGCACCAGAGCCAGAAGCAGTGCTAGAAGAGCGCGAGGATCCGGTAGTAGTGGCAACAGAGCCGGTGCCAGTGGCTGCGCCAGAAGGAGCAGCAGTGCTGGTAGGGAACTGAGAGGCGGCAGCGCAGTAGGAGTCAACCTGCTGTTGAGCGGAGAAGCCTTCGGGGTCGTTGGGGCAGTTGTTGTAGCAGCTAGACGATATTTGGTTAGCAAGAGATCACATTACATATTGCACGTTGTCCTGGCCTGTTCAGGCCTTGCAGATGTACTTACGTAGCCAGGTCAGTGTGGGCAGAGCACAGGCAGCTCCAGTCGTTACCAGTGCAGGATTCAACACGGGGCTGGGTCATGTCAATGCAGGCCTCGACGATGTTGGCGGCGTTGCAGCTCTCGTCAACAGCAGCGACAGTAGCGGCCGAAGCGGCGATGAAGATGGCGGCGGTAGAGAACTTCATTGTGTCTGTAGAATTAAACGTAGTAAAGATAATAATAACGAATGAAAATGAGAAGAAAACAAAGAGCGTGATGATTAAATATGATTATGGAACAGGTAGAACGAAGAAGTGAAGGTATGAGCTTGAAGAGAGAAAAAAGAAAAAGAGTTAAGCCGGCGGTCTTGGTGCGGCGGTTGGTCAGCTTCTTATACGGGACAGCAGTCTGGAAACGAAATGAAGGGAACAACTCTCTGGTCATATGCCCATAGCATACATAGCCCTAAGCTCAAGGGATGTTCCACTAACAGCCAGCAGTCAGTCAGTGTGCACATACGTATCTACTTCTTATTACGTGCAGACATCTTGACTGGGCTGACCTCCTTCTTCTTCCTTGTCAGGATACGCCCCCAACAGCCCAACGCCAAGACCACTACCGCTGTTTACCGAGCCATTCAGCTAATGCTAAACAAAACAAACAATAAGATTAACAAGGCAAAGAAACACAGCAACACGACAAGGCCGCACGCAGCCAATAAGCACAGCAATACGGACACGGACATGGGACATGGATGGATGGATATGGACGCACAATTCAGTACAGCGACATAACAAGTTAATCCCCTCAATTCCTGGCTTCTTCCCCAAGCCAGGCAATGCTAGCACAGTATCACCCACCCCCTTCTGGCCCATATCCCTCTCCACTTATGCCCCTTTGCACCACAACAGACGCGCACCAGCCTCGTTCATGTATCCAGCCGCATTTCTGCTTTAGACTGCCTGTGCTATGGTTGTGCTATTGTATTTTGGTTTGTTTACCTCTTGCCCAGCGTTCTCATGTTGTGCCCTGCGCATCATGCGTGTATTTTATTCACTCTGCTCTGCCTCTCCCATTCCTCGCGTTTGCATTGTGCGGTATGAATCCCCAAGCACCCACGTACCAAGACCTCTCCTGTTTTCTTTTTTGCCCCCCCTCCACATAGCAGTTGAACACATTCCTCCTTGCTCTGTCCTCCCTTGTCTATTCTGTCTTTGAAGGGCCTGTCTTCCATCCATCCCCGTCCAGCCCGGTCTTGATCCCTTTCCCCTCTCTTTGCCCGCTACAGATCCCTATAATAAAGCCAAATCAAATTGGGGGAAATTGGCCGCCACCAGTCTGTGACTAGCCCTTGCATAGGGCTTTCGTTCATTCACCGTTGCAGATGTTCACCCTGTGGAAATGAAGGTGACAGCTTTCCAAGGGGTCGAAAATCTTAAACCCATGGCAACCCTAGCACAGTATTCTCTTTGCATTTATGTCGCGTCCAGGCGTCTTTAATAATCGAAGCCGTGATCAGTTCATGGTAAAAGACTTTCAAGCGCACAGCATAGTCTAGATTATGTCGTGTTATGTATCACGTGATGGCCATATCTATAGCGCATCCAGTTCGCGTCCTATACAAGAATTGTACAGCTATTGAATGATAGCGCCGAGGTTCATGTGATTCCTGTAAATCCTCGATAACTTAATTGCAATTTACCTCTTTTGCTTTCTTCTAGTCACATTCTCGGGGTATTTGTTTTTGGCCTCAATGTGCCATTCATGGCCAGGGGCCGGGAGTGTACGCACATGACATATATACATACATCATGGCCAAAAAGGCGGTATACAGCAAACTGTTTAGCTAGCTCTGCCGCCCCGCCCCTCCCTCCCACGACTACTGCCCCTATTCCTGATGTCAAATTCTTACTCCTTGTGTTGTTCCATTGCTATCGGTGCTTGGAAGCAACAGGTGAAATTAGTGTGATGTAGACAGTATATATGAATTCTTACAAACCCGTGTGCACCGCAAATTGTCAAGTCACATTTGACAATAACATGAAAAAAACAGCTCCAGAACCTAAAAGACAAGTCTCTCCTCCTCCTCTCCTCTCTTGCACTAGTAGTCGGCCGTGTAAGGACACCGTTAATACGGCGCAGCGCCGCGGCCGCGGCCACGATAGCCGCCACGGTAGCCGCCACGAGGCGCGTATCCTCCACGGAAGCTACCACGACCTCGGCCGCGGAAGCCGCCCCGGCCCCTGTTCATACCGGGAACATTGGTGCGCTTGGGTGTGACTTTGATATTACGATCTTTGAAGATACTTTCGTTTAGCACAAGAGCCTGTGCTACGTGGCTAGGTTCGGAGAATTCAACGTAGGCGTAGCTGTACGCCGGAGACGAGAGAGAAATAGCGAGTACATGAGTTAGCAATACAGAGCATAGTAGGAGAAATACGTCAGGCCCTCGGCACATGATCGAATCAAACTTACCCCTTGGGCTGCCCGGTAAATTTGTCTAGCAAAATAGTGACCCGGTTGATAGAGCCACAGCCCTGAAAGTGCGTCTGGATATCCTCGGGAGATGCCGAGTAGTCGACATTGCCGACAAAAACACTACGGCTATCGATATCCTCACGGCTCTCGTTTACGTCGTGGCTCTGCTGGGCTAGAGAGGCTTGCATTTCGCGAAGCTTGCTGGCTTCAGCCTCCATCTCGGCTACGCGCTTCTTCATCGCTGAGATTTCCTCCTGTTGGTTGCCAAAGTCCATAGTAAGCTTTGTGTCCTGTCTTGCTTTTTCTTGCTCCCATTCTGTTTTACCCCCGTTGCCTTTCAAGTATTTGGTCGCAAAGGCTGATGCACAGACATAGTCTGCGAATTAGCCACCTGCTTCACACTTGGCCAAGACATAAATCACATAGCAGCTTTTTTTTTTGTTTGCGCACCTCCTCTTCATTAGTCGGCTTTTCCATGTCAACAGCGAGATCGGGCTTGACAGTGTCAAAATTGCCCGACTCAACAGTCGCAGCCGTGGCGGCAGTAGTGGCCGAGGGACCAGCAAAAGAGCCGTCTGACATTATTTATTATATGGGTGTCGGTAGATGTATAGGTTGAAGCGGGATTCGAATAGACCGTTGATATAACTTGCGTGTCGTCACTGGTGGAGAGAGGTGGAGTAACGATCGTTGTTCGATAAAGCGGCCTGGACTTTTTGAAAGCATGGCTTTCATGTTAGCGCAAGGAGCATGCAACGCTGAGGGGGTCCCCTTTGCTCTTGCCACAAGGCACCGATGGGATTTCCTTTCTAATACGTGGAAATCTAGATCCAAACGGAGTTGTTGGGGATTGAGAGGTCATGGCGAAGAAAGGCGACGTCATTCCAGTGATGGACTGATCAGGTATTTGAGCCAAGCAGTAGGTAGCATCTAGGCGCAAATAGTGAATATTTACTTACTGCACAATTCAAGCGGAGGTCCTCAGGCTAGGGTTTTGGGCAGGCCCGAGTAGAGTATTGAAAAGGACAGAAATTGGTGGATTTTAATATTCTCAGGCAAAGCTCTCATTTATTAAGTTACAGATTTTAAGAATAGCTGAGACGAGGCTGAACAAATAGCGACCTCTTTGTACTCATATAATTTGTGGGTCTATCTTTTATGCACATACTTGCGGCTATCTTGACTGTTTAATTGTGCGTTTAAGCATAAGCGCTGTAGACCCACTCTTTACCCGATCTAAGTTGATGGATCTAAGTTGGTGTTGAAGACGAACAACGTATGGGCTACTCGACATGAAAGCTAGCGAGAAGGTGGTGCGGCGGGCCCCTGGTATACTATCGAGTCAACTGCATATGCCATTTGCCATGCGCTCTGTTCTCTGTCTCCCAAAACACCCGCATCTTCTCATCTTTGGGAAACAGAGGACCGAGACATGTAATTTCTCGCAAATGGACGAGGCTGGAAGCCTTTAAACCGCACAGTCTGGGGTTTATGGCTACGCAAGATTTGGCTCCAAAGAAGCCACCGACCACGCGTGCTTGTCTCATTTGGAGCGTGATTAGCCTCGCAGCTCCTGTCGCAGCGCATTAGTGGTGTGGCAGTAAAGGAGACGGAGAAGAAGGAAGGGTAGAAGCAAGAAAGCCCCATTAAAAAGCGGCCGGCCGACGGAGCTAAAGAGGTCATCAATCACTAGCTGACGAGTGAAACCAGCGCTGTCGGGAATGAGCAACACTCTGTACTACCCAAGCGAGTAGGTTACAGACTCTTTTCATTGGTATATTTAGGGTTAAAGACCCTAACCATCAGCCACTTGTATCATCTTGTCTGCCTTGCCAACCCTTCTCTTACTTTGCACTGCCTCTGACCCCCTCGTATGTACAATTTGTCACTCTCCCTCATCTTGACCAAGCCGCATCAGATATTCTAGCTTCCTCAAGGCATATTTTTCCTCAGTGATTCTCCAATTATTATTCTAGATATTATTTACCGTTTGCATCTTGCTATCTGGCTGTTTTTCTTCTGATTTCTGCTCTTTTTGCCATTCGTGTCGCCACGTTATTCATCTTTGTCGCCACCTCCCTTATTTCCGGCTAGTCAAGTTGCCTTCCTCTTCCTCCTCGTTAATGCTGTGACCTTTTTTATAGCGCCTGATCCCCTTCTGTAACCTAAGCCCAGGCACCCCCCAAACTCCAATTCCCAGGTCTCGTTCTTCTCATTCCTCTTTTTATTTTATTTACTTTCCTTCCTCTTTCTTTGCTCGCTTTGCTCTGGAGATTCTCTCTCACTGCAATTTCGAACAGCTTTCTTCTTTTCCACTGCCGCCAACAGACTTCTGTGTATTTGCGCTTGTTCTATTTCCCGTGTCGTGTGGTGCGTCATTGACTATTCTGCGCTTTGCTGCTGGTCCACAGCCTCGTCTATATATCCCTCACTTTAATAGGGTCTGGAACAAAGCAAGGTGCTTTTGTTTGTTGATACACGCCCGCCTGCAAATCAGCAGTGACCAATTCGGCTTTTTTGGTAGCCTCGCTTTGTCAGCTTTGGAGAGGGCTCCCAAATCTTGCAAGTCCAACTCGATCGCCATCTTGAATCAAAGCGACGGCTGTCTTATTTTTTTTTTTCTTTCTTGATAAAAAATAACCCGCCAATTTGATCCTGTGACGTGACCCTAGAAACTCTATTTGCTACTAAGCTGAGCCAAGCCACGCAAGAACAAAAAGTCGCCAGTTTCCGTTCGTTTTACCCCTCGTTAAACTTATCTGGTCATCCTCGCCATAGCAGACCAGAAAACGGGCCAACAAAGCCGGTATTTCGAACATCTGTCGCCGTCTCAGGCCTTCATCTTGCGCCGTGTTTTCTCCTTTTATCGGCTTCAGTTCCCTAGCGACTCGCAATCCATCGGACGGCCACGTTGCCGATCTCTACTATTGTTACAATACCGCTGTTTCTTCTATTATAGTCATGTCCTCTCGACCAGAGGCTACCCCGCAAGGGTAAGTCCATATTGCAATTCACCAGTCTTTCTTGCATTTTGCTTCATTTTTATTTTTACTTTCCTCCTATTTTTTTCTCTCTGCTAACGCCGTCTCTTTTTCTTGTTTTTTGTAGGGCTATGAACTTGCGCGTTACTGGTGCGTTCCTGTAGTCCTTCTCTTTGTCGCATATCTCCCGTATTGGTGCTCTAATTCTAACCGCTGAGTCCTCCAGTTATTGCTGCTGACGGCCTCTACAAGCGCGATGTTTTCCGTACGTAAATTCGTTCTCCCCTAGCACACTGCTTCTTTTTGCTAGCTTCTACGAGTCGCCCGGTGTCTAACAACTTCATCGTCATAGGCTTCCCCGATCCCTTTTGTGTGGTTACCTTTAATGGCGAACAGACCAAAACTACAGGAGTTTGCAAGCGCACTTTGAACCCTTACTGGAACGAAAGCTTCCATTTGTACGTACTTACATCCCCCCCCCATGATTTGATGATCGCCCTTCTATTTCTTGCCCCCAATGTCATATTTAGGAATCCTGTCTAACTTCGTCTTCTATCCCAACTGCAGCCAAGCAAATGAAGATAGCATCCTGGCGGTGCAAGTGTTCGATCAAAAGAAGTTTAAGAAGAAAGATCAGGGCTTTCTCGGAGTGATCAATGTCCGTGTTGGCGATGTCATTTCTTTTGGAGCTGACGCTGGAGGTATGAAGATAACTTTGATTCAGCGATTGATAGCCACCACACCTTGTGACTATCATCTGTATCTACCCACCTACCCTTGTTTTTTCTACTCCTGGACCTTTAGGACAGAACATCATATTACTCCTCTAACCCATCTTTTGTCCGGCTCACTAACACTCTTCCTTCTATCATTTCAGACCAGATGATTACCCGCGACTTGAAAAAAGCTGCCGACAACCTCGTCGTCAACGGCAAAATTATCCTCAGCCTATCTATGAACCTTGAGAATCCCCCAACTCGTAACAACAGCGTTAATCCTGCGTCAGCCCCCCAGAACATTGGATCCAGCAGTCGTGTATCACTCCCTGGTAGCACCTTGAGTACGAGCACCGACGGTCGGCCCCGATCTCCCCTCCCGACTAGCCAGATGGGTGCTGGCGGGTCTGCTGGCCCACCTTCTAACGTGGGCCCTGTTCCAAAACCCGTGAATCCCAATCAAAGTCAATCAGCCACGGGACCGGGTTCTCTTTTACCACTAGCCGGTCCTGCATCTGCTGAAGCTGCCGTCCAACGCACTGGCGCTAACGGCGCCGCCACCGGTATTCCTGCCAACACCAGCCAGATGAGTCCCTTTGAAGATGCTCAGGGCCGCCTCCCCTCGGGCTGGGAGCGTCGTGAGGATAACCTTGGACGTACTTACTACGTCGATCACAACACTCGCACTACCAGCTGGAACCGCCCTAATGCAAATGGCGTTGTGGCACAGTCAGATCGTGATGCAAATACGCAGGTCGAACGGCAGCGCCATCAAAACAGAACCCTGCCTGAGGATACGGGCGCCAATTCTCCCACCCTCCAAGCACAGCAGGCCGGATCTTCGGCAGGCACACCCCCTCCCAACACCGCCGCTGCTGCCGCTGCCGCTGCGGCTGGAAATATGTACATGTCTGGAACGACTCAAGCTGGATCAGGCGAACTTCCCTCAGGATGGGAGGAGAGACGCACTCCCGAGGGACGCCAATACTATGTTGACCACAACACACGCACAACCACTTGGGTTGACCCTCGTCGCCAACAGTACATCCGCGTCTACAACCCTCAAAATAACGGCAGTGGAGTGCAGCAACAACCCGTGTCGCAGTTGGGACCCCTTCCTAGTGGCTGGGAAATGCGCCTCACCAACACCGCCCGTGTGTACTTTGTCGATCACAACACTAAAACTACGACTTGGGATGACCCACGGTTACCCTCATCTCTAGACCAAAATGTACCTCAGTACAAGCGCGACTTCCGCCGAAAGCTCATTTACTTCCGTTCACAGCCTGCCATGCGGATAACATCCGGGCAATGTCACATCAAAATTCGACGCTCGCACATTTTCGAAGACTCCTTTGCTGAGATCCAACGCCAGACACCAGCTGATCTGAAAAAGAGATTGATGATCAAGTTCGACGGAGAAGATGGCCTGGATTATGGAGGTCTTTCCCGAGAATTCTTCTTTTTGCTATCTCACGAAATGTTCAATCCGTTCTACTGTCTGTTCGAGTACTCGGCCCACGATAACTATACCCTTCAGATCAACCCCCACTCTGGCATCAACCCTGAGCACCTCAACTACTTTAGATTTATTGGCCGTGTTGTTGGTCTCGCTATTTTCCACCGCCGCTTCCTTGATGCCTTCTTTATTGGAGCTCTTTACAAGATGATTCTTAACAAGGCCGTTAGTCTAGCTGACATGGAGGGTGTAGACGCCGATTTCCATCGTTCTTTGCAATGGATACTAGATAACGATATCTCAGATGGTATTCTGGAGCAGACCTTCTCTACTGAAGACGAGCGTTTCGGAACCATCGTCGTCGAAGATCTGGTTCCTGATGGCCGCAATATCGACGTAACCAACGAGAACAAGAAAGAGTATGTTGATCTCATGGTCAAGTGGCGTATACAGAAGCGTATTGAGGAACAGTTCAAGGCCTTCAAGGATGGCTTTTCCGAGCTGATCCCCCAGGATCTTATCAATGTATTTGACGAGCGTGAGCTGGAGCTGCTCATTGGAGGTATTGCTGAAATTGACGTTGATGATTGGAAGAAGCACACTGACTACCGCGGCTACACTGAGAGCGATGAAGTTATTCAATTCTTCTGGCAGACAATTCGGGGATGGGATGGCGAGCAAAAGTCACGCCTGCTCCAGTTTGCCACGGGAACATCTCGTATCCCAGTGAATGGATTCAAGGACTTGCAGGGCTCTGACGGTCCCAGAAGGTTTACAATTGAGAAAGCCGGAGATATTAACAATCTGCCCAAGGCTCACACTTGGTAAGTGAATCTGCTAGACTTGCTTGATGCTTTTTCTTTTTCCATCTTTCTCTCTCGTACTTGGTAGAGTTATTAACATGACATGACAGCTTCAACCGCCTGGACCTGCCTCCATATAAAAGTCTAGAGATGCTCCAGCAAAAGCTTACAATTGCTGTCGAAGAGACTATGGGCTTCGGACAAGAGTAAAGCTGCTGATACCAATGACTTCTTAACTTGACTGAGCTATTTGGCTTTCTGTTATCCATTCCTCCATCACTTCTGTTTTCTTCTATTTCTTCTCCCCTCACTTCTGTGTTGTGCGTGTTTTTGTCATAAGGCGACTTTGGTTTTACTCGTTCACAAGAACTTAGCATGATTTCGATATTTTTGTTTATATACTTTTCCCTCTTTTTTTTTCTATTCTTTTTTTGTCTTTACCTCTCTCATCCGTCCACTCTTTTTTTTTTCTTTTTTCTTTTTTCCTCTTATCTTTCTGTGGTTACCTCTAGTTCTGTTTCTCTCTTTTTTTGTTAGTTTGCATATGTTGGTTGTCCGTTCGTCGGTTGTTGAATAGCCGGGGGTTGAAGGTGTGAGTTGAGAGGAGGAGAGGTTAAACTAACGTTATCTTTTACCTATCATTGAAATATGAATCATTATTGGATCAAAGAACCTGTAGCAGGAATAGATATGTATCTATTTACATGGAGTAGGTTATAACAAGGCCATATCCTCCAAGTCCTCATGGGACCAGATGAAGGATATGTGAAGAAGAAAAAAAAAGAAAAAAAGAACAACATACTATATAAAACACACAACACGAAAATGAAATGAAGCCTTGAGGAGTTTTCGGAAATATCCAATTTAAGAAACAGCATTTTAACGCCGCTTTGACTGTACTACGTGCTGTTGTCTGGTTGTGATCTGGTAATGTATGATGTTGTATGTATATCTGCCGTGTTTTGCGCATGGCAGAAGTCTGTCTGTGTCTGGCTGGGCCTTTGTGGGCTTCTGGTGGTTGGTCGATCGTAGTGCTGCTATCTATTTCCATCCCCATATCGTGTCATGTTACGCGTATTATGGGTTGATAATGCCGCTGGTTGAGTGAAGACTCTCCTTTTGGCAAAAAAAAAAAGAGAGAGAGAGAGCTTTACTTGCGGTACCACATGCGCGTGATCTTGGTGTTGCGCATCTTGCGCTGCAGCTGGAACACACCTGATTAACACAGAATTAGTATGAAATATATTTTAGACTGGAGAATCTCAAACACAAGCAAGGACTTTTTGTACATACCATACATAAGCGCCTCTGGTGTAGGCGGGCAGCCCGGGACATAAATATCAACTGGGACCACACGATCGCAGCCACGCACAACAGAGTATGAGTAATGGTAGTAACCACCTCCATTAGCACACGAGCCCATGGAAATCACCCAGCGCGGCTCAGGCATCTGATCGTAAACCTGACGCAAGGCCGGTGCCATTTTGTTGGTTAGGGTGCCGGCAACAATCATGATATCCGACTGACGTGGAGAGGCACGGAAAATAATTCCCAAACGATCCTGGTCGTATCGCGGCGTGGACAAGTGCATCATTTCGACTGCACAGCAGGCTAAACCGAAGGTCATGGGCCAGAAGGAACCTTGACGGCCCCAGTTGGTGATGATGTCCAACGTCGTCCTAGCAGACGGGCCATGTGTTAGCTGAGATGACGCTGTAGCTAGAGAACCGGAGAAAGCCTCTAGAATTGATTATATTGCGGGCGGTTAACTCTTACAGTGCCCATTGCACAACAGACTTGGGCTTCTCCTCACTGGGTAGAAGGACTTCTTGGCGAGGCTTGTTGAGGCGGTAGCTTTTGGGCTCAACCGCTAGAGATGACGCCTTCCGAGACGAAGCGACGGCAGCTCCGGGAATCAAGGCATTGGCCGGCCGCACTAAACGAAAGATATCTGATTGTTAGCAAGTTGGCCATCGGGTTCAGATGAGGGGCGGGGCGGCTGGCAAGCAGAGGCAAAATCCAGTGCGTATTTGTAGGCTAGATGTATATCGACTTCGGGTGGTTATGTTTCCTTGGCTACGGGCTTCAGGAGGACTGCAAACCATCGGATATCAATTGAGGCTTGGGGCGATCGAATAAGAATGAGTCGGGAGAAAACATACACTGCAAAGCCATAGACGTGGCAATGCGAGCTGGGCGCATCATGGAAGCTGAGGAGATCATGAATGCAGAGACACGCGAAACAAGATTTTCAAGCAAGAAAAATCACCAGGAGTCGGATAGGATTGGGAATCAAAGTCCAATTCAATTGAACAAGTAATGACAGCGATATCTAGGTGGAGCAAATTAAACCAATGCCAGTAAAAAAGCCGCGGCGTCAAAATCGTGAATAGCTTCACCCAAATCGCCCTCAGAGAATCAAGGGAGGGTCTTCTTCCCCAAGTTCGTCCCCTCTCAGCCAATTATCGTGCTGCTGATTGGCTAGCCCCAGATTTAGTGTGTTTTGCTGACTACTTCAGCCCCGCTTAGTCATGAATCCTCCAGCAGGCGCTCTACACTACAAAAATCCCATGCAATAATTTGTGTACTAACTAGCCTAGGATGCTTTGCAATGAATATGATGCTCAGCTGATTGTCTATGAAGAGCAAGAAAAGCAAAGAAACACACACAATATACATCTTCGTGACCATACAGATATGGCGGTGTCTGAAGCACCAACGTCTTAGGACGTACGGGTCGGGTCACCTGTTCCATTATGTAATCAATCAAAAGTGGACTTGTGCGAATAACAATACAACAATACCAACACCATCAACAACAACACTGTTTCTAGGTATTTGCTATGTTGCAAGGCGTTATAAGCTACCGTATATTTCCGCAACTGATGTTCTCTCTCCTATATGCGGTCACAGATCCTGAGATGTCTCATTTGAGGAAACGCATGCCTACGCAGCATCACAAAACTATGCCTTAGGAATACGAAGCTTACAGTCGCTTCTAAATGCCATCGATCTCACAGCTCTTCGGCAATACAATAGTGCTGGACATCATCACAAGCCACGTGCTACCAGTTTTCTGTGGCGGCAAAGGCAAGCTCCGATTGCACTACATGACTTTGAAGCAGTCTGAAGACGGCCGTTTTGGTCCACGTAACTGTGAGTCGGTCTGGTATCCATCCGCTCTTGCTGTTCGCCACAAGCTGATAAGTTCTGAGAAAACCATCGGGAATCTCATAAAACCCGGTATGGTGCCCAGGGACATCAGGACTTGCGTCTCTGGGCATAAAAGTACTTTTGCAACCCGGAAAGACATTTGCCGCTGTATTACACAACCCAGACGATAAACTTGGGCGATAGTTATATGAGAGCCAAAACACAATGCATGCCTTCACAAATCAACTAGATAAGGGAGTGATATGGCATCGGATACACCTCGATTCAGATAGCCGAGTTACAGCAGTGTCATTTGCACATTCAGATTCATCATCATACCTCGAGTCTCATGCAGAGCCGCTCCTACTAGATTGTACGCGCAAGACGAGCAATACGAAATACCACTTCTCGATGTTGATGCCCGCCATCGGTTTTCCTACCGCCTTTGCGTTTCTAAATGAGAGTAGGAAGTACTACATATCCTGAGTGAGCTTTGATTATTATTTACCATCCTGCAGTGCAACTTACCTACAGATCTCCGTCTTGTCTGTACGGATGCTGTTGCTCACTGTTTCTCGAATCCAATCTTCACTTTGTCTTTGTCACGCTAACAAGGTCGTCCTACGCTACTGCCAACTAATCTTTATATGCCATCTCCAAAGAGCTAAGGCTTTCTGGGGGAGTCTCGATGGCTAAAATTAACTCTTCAAATGCTAGCATACAATCATTGATCGACTATATAAAGACTAATTTTCATATTCTCTATAATGAGAAGCTTATCAAGGCTTGGGCTGATCACTACCCCCATACAGTTACCTCGTGTGTCAAAAGCATCCATTCGTTGTTCCAACCTCGTCTCAGAAAATCTACCTTGGATCTATTTGAGACTTGGAAGTCTATCAAGCATATATTGCTAAATCAACCAGCCAGGCTACGATCGAGCCAATCCAGGTCAAGATCACGCTTCATAATCCAGCATGCCAAGGTTTGTTACAGCTCTACACGTAGTTAAAACTCCTATGGGGCCTCCTAGAAGGTTGAAAGGCGGGGGGAGACTCTGCCAAAAGAAGACTTGCTCCACTGTGCCGGCCTATTTCTTCGATGCTGTGGTGTCTCCTGCGCACATCTGATCAAGACACTACGGCAGCAAAACCAGCCCGTCTGCTCAAGGAACATCCATAGACGCCTGTTTCTTATCGGTTCCATAGCCTCTCACTTGCCATTCAGCCCCCGCGAGCAAGTTAATAAGTCAATGGGCCACATCCAAGTACTTAGCTTGAGCTTATCATATTTGAAGTTGCTGAGGCAGTACCAAGACCAAGAGCGTAACCTAAGTGCCATAATATGCATACACTTGACTACATAACCACTCCTAAAGCACGTCCCTTGGGGCATACAGAGCTTTTATCATGAGCACCCACGTTCTCAGTATTAACAATTACACTCATCAAGACTAACCAATAATTCCAATCGACTTTGGATCAAAGAGATACATGGAACAATAGATGTAATTTTGCATTGCTACCTGATACGTAGAGAGACAATCATATATGTAATGAGGACAAAGCAAAGGAATAAGGTGATGTTCAATTATACAGTAGCACCATTTTATAAGCTTGACAGAAAACACTATCCTTTGCCCATTGCATAGCCAGACAAGACAGCCTGTATGCTCGTTCTGAAGTGATGATGCATATACCTGGGCCCCGATTGCTGCATTACTGTGGCTTAAGCCACTCTATATCCGAATTCTACATAGATCCGATAATCGCATGAGCACCCTACTACGAGAGAAACGGAACACCAACATGTCGCAGCTCCGATTTTAGGATGAACTCTTGAGTACAAAACAGGACCAGCGGGCGTTTAGTTTGGGACTTAAGTAGCTATTCAGCTGCTTCCGATGTCTGAAGTGCTGATACCTATCCTTAAGTCACCATATGTAAATCGTAAACCATACTTCTGTGTTATTAGTCAAAAAGGGTATTTGTGAACACTGCATGCCACACTTCCAGAAGCAGGGTCGATTTTAGGAAGCTAAGTACTTTTGGCTCGTCTATGAAGTATTACCAATAGAGGAGGGGCTACTGCATGTTTCTTATATGTGCACCCTTACACTACGATCTACCGTCGATAACGTGACTGCTATGGCAATACTAGAGTTAACAAGGTCTAGGGCCATAACATGCATGTTATATCCAGACGCCTCCTTGCCCTTCAAGTCCTAGTCCTTTATCCCCCTTTTTTTCTCTCAGACAGGGAATGTAACTGATGTGACATGACACTAGCTGTTCGCCTCGCGTAGAAGAGGCCAAAAAAATAGCATCATGCGATTTTCAACAATTACTGATATCGAACGGCCCCCTTTTTTGCAAAAATGAAAACAGAATAGAAGACAAACAGTATAATTGAACAGTTCACCAAGTATAGGATGATCACGATGGGATTCGAACCCACAATCTTTTGATTCGTAGTCAAACGCCTTGCCATTGGGCCACGCGACCTTCGATGAACGACACTTTGGCCTTGTAGTTGCGCCTATACAAAAAAAAAATCGAAAAAAAAAATAGAATGACGACATAGCGTCGTTTGATCTCAGTGATTCCAGTTTCCAGTAGACGTTAAAGATATTCAAATCAAATCAATGACGACATTATTAGAAAGAAATTCCGGCGTCGTAGCGTCGTTTGATCTTAGTGATTCCAGTAGACGTTAAATATATTCAAATCAAGTCTAGAATGACGACGACGACTTGACGCAATACAAGGCAAGTCAAGCAATCCCTCATGGGTGACGGCTCTTGGCAGTGTCTCCTACATCAACCGAGGAAAGCCAAGAGATGGGCGGCAATTCTGATGGATCGACAGCTAGAGAAGAGAGAAGGTCCGTTTTGAACAAGGGGGGGGGGGGGCCACAACGCCAGCCTACTGCGTTGCTTCACATTAGAACATTGGCTTAATATGCAAATCAAGGGAAAAGCTTGATGGCAAAATCAAGGCGATAACGGTAAATAAGCAGCATAGCAACAGGTAAGGTTAAGAAACAGAAGAAAGTGAAGTCAGAAGGGAGAAGGGAGAAAATTTCATGGCATGTCGAGTTCAGAAGCTAGACGAATGGCGTGAGCAAATATGTCTAAAGATGGGGCGGAGAGAGGCTCTATGGATAATTACTGCCACGCAAGCCAACGCAATCTTGTTAGATTGGTTTGCCTTGTGGGAACATAGGGGCGGAAATAGTACAGCCACACGAATCTCATGCCGAGTGAGGGAGGGGGAAACATTCCATGCTAAAGCATCCAGTTGAGACTAGGCAAACAAGGGGCAGATCATATTCGTAGTACAATAAACCCACAAGCACAGCCACCCGCTTCGGACAAGCTTTCTGCTTCGGCTTGCTGTTTCGCTGATCATATTAGTGGAGGCCGTTTCAGTACTATCAGCAAGTGAAAAGAAACCCACACCAAATCGATAGAAGGCATCCTACACTTCACGGGGGCAGGCTGAAAGACAGCATGAATCCTAGGTCACCATTTTGTATTAACCAGATCGTATTACTCTTGTTGGGGGGTTTTGTTCCAATGTGCACTAAAATGGAAAAATACTTTGGGGGACGAAGTTGGGGGAAAACGCACGACTAGCCGGCGGTTCAAAATAAACGCCAGTTTGGAGATAGCACGTGACCCTTGTCGCACAAGTTCTGCTTCTCGTCTCTGATACAGACACTGGTATTTCTTTCAGTGTATCGTTTGATGACTTCATTGCCAATTTGAAACTGGTGCTATTTTTTGTAGGAGCATCAGTTTTTAGGGCCTTCTGGTCCAATTTTGATAATGTAGGCTAGAGCTGAAACTGTCTCCGTGCTGTAAAAATGGGAAAGGGAAGAGAAAAAGGAACAAAAAACGACATTTAGTACTGAATGGAATTGGAAGTTCCTGTTCTGTTTCTGAGTGATGCGGGCATGAGTGATCGATATGTCAATACATGTTTCATTTGTGCATGCTTTTGTGATTTGGACAATTGAAACTACTGCTGTGTTGCCCAAGCTCTGGTGTTGATGTGTTTGATAATATGCACAGGGTTAGGGTTAATACGAACTGCTTCTTCCCACGCCTGATCACCTTGTTTGGAACCTAAACGCAGTTTCGCCCCTAAACGCGAAAGGCTTGCACATCAAGGCATTGATTGCAAGCAGACACGACATTGCAAAAGTAAAAATAAAAAAAAACTCCGGCATGTGGCGTTTTTTCTTTCTTTTTTTTCTCCATGAAAAATAAGATCATTAAAACATTGACATGAAGTTGTGACTGCAAAAGCATAAAGGTATAAAAAGATAAGGCGTAGTGCATTGAAAGAAACGAAACTTAGCCTAGCCCAAGTTAACGGAGGAGAGCGAAAGTTGGTAAATAAAGCATCCTCAGCTAGCATTGGCTGACTGTGACTGTGTGGCCAATCAGAGGAAGACAGGGGGTCTATTCAAAGGAAATAAAGATAAAATAAAAGAGATAAAATATATATAAAATAAAAATAAAGATGAAAATACGATAGCGTAAAAATGCCTGTTTTAGTTCTCTTGCTCCAGCCTCTCTCACCGTACATAACTATATGTTCATACACTCTTCTTTTCTATGCTTGCAGCGATACTTCGTATGCTATCGCAATGTGCTTTCTTCATTGTACTCGCGTATGCTTTCTGCTTGCTTGTCTTGTCTTATTGACCGAAACCGAGTAGCAAAAATTACATTGGAAAATAAAAAGCGTCGTCGATGAGAAGCCCACTAAAATAATGTCTATAAGTGGGTGAGAAATAAAAGCCCGGCCCGTCGCTCACCCCTGGTGCGCCTTACCTTGGAGCGTGCCCCTGGATACGAATGTACCCTCAAGGTACCATCATGCACCTAGAATATGCAGCTGGTACTTTCAGACAACAAACATGATCGAAGCGCGCTAAAATCCTCACGCTGCCATTATAGAAGTGCTTGGTTTGCTGGGGAGCCCCCATCCCCCAGCCCCGATTGACGACGGCAACAACGACAAAGAACCAGCAATGGGGTGGGTGGCCTTGTTGTTTGTTTCTGTTCTCTCATTCTTCTCTTTGCTTGGCTGGGCTTGGCGTTGTCATTCTTTTTCCCATCTACTAATTGTTCCTTTTGTTCTCTCTTTGGATTAGATAGCGATGTCTTGGCAGAAACAACAAAGAATAAAGCACGGAAGTAGAAGTAGATAATTGCATGGTAATACATGGAAAGAACAAAATAAGTGATCAAGGAAAGCATAAAGATCTCCATCAAAAAATGAGGCAAAATCCAGGGAGAGCCGAGGGAGGCCTTTAACTGGAGATAAAAATATAGGGAAAGAAGGAAGGAAGGTAGGGGAAGTGCAGGAAGAAACAAGCCAGCACAGCCTTACTACAGCATGCAGCATCATTACACGCTCTAAATACGCTACTGCTACAGGTACACCGGCGACAGCCCGGCGCACGTAGCTGGGTGCATACTTGAAAATGATTATGTCTTTTTGACTACAATTATTCGTTGCACCCGTAAATTGCTACTGAGGCCTGCGAGTAAGGCAAACTTAGTAGGATGAAGGGATCTCTTTCCCTGACTTATGTTTTTGCTTTCCTTGCACGTCTTCATCATTCCTGTCAGAACGAAGAGCCACACACCACGTCGTCAAGACTAGTAGTCAAGGCCAATTAGACCGGGACGGGCCCAGTCAGCAGAGTGGGCCTGGTCCGGTCAAGCATGAAAGTGAGGGAAAGTTTCAAGGACGCTGAGGGCTGTGCTGTGATCTTCTAGAGGCAGGTCCCTTCCTTCCTGATGGGGAGATGGGGAGATAGGAGGCAAAGCCTTGGGCTCTGGGCGGCGGCTGTCACCTGGTTACTTGGTTGCAGGCTAATGCCAATGCTAGTGTCGATGTTTTGGGGGTGGTTGTAAACTGCAATTACCACCAGCACTGGGTCGGTGTGGAGCTGAGCGGTTGACGTTAACAGAGCCCAATGATGTGCGCGAAACCTCCTTCCTCCGCTGTGCCGTTTGAAAAGCGCAGGTAAGCAAGTTTTCAGTTCAGGTAGGTACTTATTTTATTTATTTAAGTCCCTATTTATCTATCCGCCTGCTTCTTTCCTCCCGTATTTCTTTCCTTCTTCCCTCTCTTTTTTATTTCGCTGGACACTTCTTTTTCTTCTCTTCTCTTTTTTCTTTCCCTCCTCAGCATTGCTTTCTTGTTGTTCTCTAATATTTTATTTTCTTCTTCTTTGTCTGAAGTTAGCTTATAAACTCGGGCAAGAACGATTTCGTCCAATTCTCTCGTTGTTGGATTTCTTCTTTTTGACTCTTTCTTCTTCGATCAGTCGTTTGTCTCTTTTCTATTGCCCTTGACAACCCGAACCAGCACCCATCACATCTCTAGTCTTTTGAGATACCTTTTCTTTGCTGAGCTGTGACGTCTTTTTCTCTGTTTTGCTTTTCTTACTTCCACCTCATTCACCCACACATTTAACTTGTCAAAATGAAGTACTCTCTTTCCATCTTTGCTGCCGCTACCCTGGCCTCGGCTGCCGTTCCTATCGGTGCCGATGCTCCCACTGGCTTGTCCCGTCGTGCTACTACTCTGCCCACTGTCACTGTCAGTGGTAACGGTAAGTGGCTGAGTCTAAATCCCCACTGGAAGGAAACAGTAAAACTAATCTTACCATCCCCACAGCTTTCTATGCGGACAAGAAGCGATTCTTCATCCGCGGTATCGACTACCAGCCCGGCGGTTCTTCTGCCAACATTGATCCCCTCGCCGACAAGGACATTTGCACTCGCGATATCAAGGAGTTCAAGAAGCTGGGGATCAACACTGTCCGTGTTTACACGGTCGACAACACTGCCAACCATGACACCTGCATGCAGGCCCTGGCCGATGCCGGCATCTACCTGGTTCTTGATGTCAATACTCCTGCCTATTCGATCAACCGTGCCGACCCTGCCATCTCATACAACGCCGCCTACTTGCAAAACGTCTTCGCCACGGTCGAGGCTTTCGCCAAGTACACCAACGTGCTGGCTTTCTTCTCCGGTAACGAAGTTATCAATGACGAGGAGGGTACTACCAGATCTGCGCCCTATGTCAAGGCTGTCGGTCGTGATATCAAGGCCTACATGAAGGCCCGCAACCTGCGTGCTGTGCCTGTCGGCTATTCCGCTGCCGACGTTAGCTCTAACCGCATGCAGACTGCCATGTACATGAACTGCGGCCCTGACAACATCCGCTCCGACTTCTTCGCCTTCGTAAGTATTTTGTTGGTTGCAATTTTCTGTATACGGCATATTAATCATTATTTATTTAGAACGACTATTCTTGGTGCACGTCCAGCTTTATCGAGTCCGGCTGGGACGTCAAGGTTAAGAACTTTACTGATTACGGTCTGCCTATTTTGTAAGTCTATTTATTGCTTTAACCAAAATCTGGAAAAAAAAAACATGATATTAACGGTTTATGTGATCATAGCCTGTCTGAGTACGGATGCAACACCAACAAGCGTAACTTTAAAGAGCTTGAGTCTCTGATGAACACCAACATGACTGGTGTCTACTCTGGCGGTATTGTCTACGAGTACAGCATGGAGGATAACAAGTACGGAATTGTCAAAATTGATGGCTCCAAGGTTGAAGAGCTCGACGAGTTCAAATCCTATTCCAAGGCTCTGTCTTCCTACACTGCGCCTACCGATGCTGCCGGTGCCGCCAGCACCACCCACGCTGTTGCTTGCCCCACCATGGACGCCACCTGGGAGGTGGATCCTGCCATCATCCCTGACATTCCCGCCAAGGCCGCCGACTACATGTCTAAGGGTGCTGGTACTGGACAGGGTCTCAGCACTACCGGTTCGCAGACTGACGGCGACTCGGGAATGTCTACTTCTAACTCCACTGATGCCGACAAGAACGGTACTTCCACTTCATCTTCTTCCTCTTCCTCTTCCTCTGGCAACGACTCCAGCACTGGCTCTCAGATGATCGTTTCAGGCGTCGCCGTCAGTGGTGTGGCCGTCATGGTCACAATTCTCAGCGCCATTATGCTGTAAATGTGTTGAGAAGGTGAGGTACTGGGGGTTGAGTGTTATTTTCTTTAGAGGGCGGGAATTTGGGAAGCCGTCTTATGCTACGGGTCCTAGTGTAAAACTTGTTGGGACGGACGATGGAAGTCGAGCCATCCTGGACTCGCTTGGTATACTTGGCGGTTAGCTATGTGTATAAACTTTCTTAATGTTCTTTTTTTTTTTTCATTATTTCTTTTCGAACCAGACTGTTGAGGGTGCTTGCTTTGTTGTGCCTCTGGTTTATCTTTTAATTTTTTTTCTCAATAAGTTGTCTCTCTACATCCGTCGTAGCATTTAGTGGAAACATGCGGCACGTTGACGATGAAGTCAAGATTGAATATGAGGTTTTGAATCTCTAGAGTTGACGATCAGGGCTTTTTTCTCCTTCCTTAACAAGGACATGAGAGAAGAAATGAAATTGAATCTAGCTATATCTCTGGATATGATCTTTTGTCTAATTAGTTGTTGTTCGTCAGTATTGTCAGTATCCTAATATGCAATCAACCGCAGTAGAGACAAAACTGGGAACATCCTCTACCTATCTATTAGATGCAATCTTCAGCTACGGCTCGTCGAATAAGAAGACAAACTAAGCTGTACAAGCCTATTGGTATTGGTGTCCTCGGTGTTATTGACCTCTTAGTTCTGCTAATTGTCGTTTTCGTAGCCCAGTTGTTGGGGTTGAGCCTCGGCTTCGGGATATGACATGGTTGTAATTTAGTGAAACCCATATATCATTTAGTATGACACGTCTCAAGGAGCTAGGGTCGAGATGATGGGTATGATATTAAGTTGCGCTTTTGCCAGCGCATTGTAGTTTCTCATGCGCCTTTATGCTCTTTATTCCTAATTCTTCTTTTCACAGCAAATCGGCTAACTGCTGCAACACTTGAGTTCTCTTCTTTCATCGATACCCGGCTTTCCCCTATTGCAATAAAATCGGCAATCCATCTACCAGTCTCACCTTCTCAACTTGGTATATCGCGCCTAACCACTGTCATACTAATACCTCGGAATCTTGTGTACAATATGGCATCCAACGCACCCCCTCCGCCACCTTCAGGCTCCGGCCCACTTTCCCCGCCCGGACCAATACCAATTATGCTCTCCGAAGAACCTTTTGCTGGCTACGAGGACTATGAATTTTTCCGTGTCACACAGCCCAATCTCTTTGTTGCGCATGTTGAAATCCACCGGCCCTCGAAGCACAACGCCTTTAGTGAGCCTGTGTGGCTTGAATTTGGCTCTCTATTCCGCCGTCTTGCACGCGACCCCAATGTGCGCTCCGTCGTGCTCTCGGGCGCCGGAGAACGGGCTTTTACCTCTGGCCTGGACGTGAAAGCCGCCACCGAAGGACCCCTAGCTGGATTGGATGGCCAGGATGTAGCACGAGCCGCGACGGTGCTGCGTGGCCATATTGGCGAATTCCAAGACTGCATTTCGACTATGGATACAGTAGGTAAGCCGGTAGTGGCAGTGCTGCATGGCATCTGTGTTGGATTAGGAATCGATATTGCCTGCTGTGCTGATGTGCGCTTCTGTACGACCGATGTGCGCTTCGCGGTCAAGGAAGTAGACATTGGAATGGCCGCAGACATCGGCTCGCTGGCACGGCTGCCCAAGATTGTTGGCAGTCAGAGCTGGGTCCGCGAGGTTTGCTTTACGGCCCGTGAATTTGGCGCCGAGGAGGCTGAGCGCGTGGGCTTTGTCAGCAAAGTCTGCATATCCAAATCGGAGGCGCTGGTCCAGGCGATTGGATTGGCCACTTTAATCGCAGAGAAGAGTCCAGTTGCTGTACAGGGTACCAAGGAGATTCTCCAGCACGCGCGTGATCACTCTGTAGAAGACAGTAAGTCTTTTTGTCTTTTTTTCTTCTCTTTTTATTTCCTGCCTAGATGTGCCATATTTCCATAGCATCAGTGGTAACTAACATTATGAACTAATCTTTAGACCTGCGTTTCACGGCGGTTTGGAACGGAGCTGCGTTACAGTCGTCTGACTTCAAGTCATCACTTCTTTCTGGCTTCACCAAGAAGAAGCCCAAGTTTGAAAAACTATAGTGGAAAGGTGGAATTACTGAAGGACAGGAGGAAGGGGAGATGTTATGACAGCCATAACCTGTTGCTCATCTCAGTAAGGACTATAACTGTACTTATGTAGCTGAATAAATCGCCGTATAATCATTATAATCATTACCATGCCATGAGTTTGATCCATGCTGCTGCTGTTCCGTTGCGTCCAGAATGACCCGCCCACTTGGCGAATACGGATGGAACTACTTATTCTAGCCATATTTGAGGCGAGAAAGAAAACACAATTGAATCCTTGAGTCCCTTTGCATTCTACTCCGAGCCAGAGTCGTCGATGGCTTGCTGAGTCTCCTTAAGGCGCTGTGTTGTTGGGACCAAAAGCGGTTAGCAAACGAACCATATGACCATGCTCTCAGCTGTGACTCATACCTGTTCCAGTTTTTCCTTTAAAACAGCAACCATGTTCTCCTTGATGACGACTCGATTATCATCTAAATCTTCAATGATGAAATCGTGGCGAGCGCTGTCAATATTGACGATGATGGACTTGATAGAAGGGTCGCACTCGACCAGAATGCCTTGGTGGTGTTAGATGCGAAAGGATGTCACTGTACAGCAGGAAGACTAAATCCTTACCTCTAATAGCACGAGGCATGATTGCAGTTTATTTGTCTTTGTTTTCCTGATGTTGTTTCAAGTGCAGGCAAAAGATATATCAGGGCTGGTTGTTGTTGGGCATGGTATGTAGCTCGTCGTCAGCCTTCTCCCGGGCGTCCACTTAAAAGTTGTCGATTAGCACAGGCAGAACCTTAGCCTTGTCTTACAGGAAGAAAAAAAAGAAAAAACAGCATAGGCAAGGATCGAACCATTCCAGGCACAAAACAAAGTCGCTTATCATTAATGGTCTATTTTTAGTGTATGAGTTTATTTTTGACAGTTCAGACTGGACATATGGGTAACTGCATCAACTTGCACGATGCAAGAGAATTTGTCAATTAATAAGTTCAACGTAAGAAAAGTACCATCAATATACATGGACTTCGTAAATACCTGCAAAAGAAAGATAGGGGTAAAGGAAGGGAAGGGAAAGTTAGATGAAGGAGACATGTATGTGTGTGTGCGTGTGTATATATAAAAAGAAATAGCCTGCCAAACCAAAAGTCATGGTATCGTTCCCGACCATGAAGAAAAAAAAACGCCGTCCTAACAAGCCCATATGAACTATGAAATAGCAAAAAATGATGTAACAATGCATGCGGCACTCCATTAGAGTACAGCTTTTTTTGTAGTGTAGATGTAGGTGTGCTTGTGTATAAGACAACGGCCTTGACCGGGCGAGCACACTCGGAACCCAAAGCGGGTCAGATTACTTGAGCAATTCTCCCGCTATTATTGCTGAGTAACATGTGATTACTCATGGCAAATATACTGGGCGGGGAGAAGTTGGTGAGTTGGCATCGACACACTCTACCATAATAGTTGGGATTTGCGGGACATCCGTATCGGTATTGCCCTCGTAGGACGGCAAGCGTAGAATTTCCCCTCGCTCCAAGTCCGGATCCAAGTCCAAGCCAGGCTGTTGCTCGTATTCTCTCTGCACATCTAATTGTCTTTGTAACATCTCGGGACTTGGCAAAGGTTGGCCAGGAGCCCACTGGCTGAGAAGAACCTCTTCATCGGCCTTGACTTGAGGGTTGTATGGCGGCGGAGCTTCTCCAAACTCATTGAGGCCTTGTACAGGGCGGTGGGTAGTATTTTCAGTGCGTAGCCCGGTTATGCGAGTAGAATTTGAGCGACTAGAAGACTGGTAATTGCGGGTAGGTGCCGGTGCTGGTACTTGAATAATGGTTGGGGGTCTAGTAGTAGTAGTAGTCATGGAACGGGCTGTAAGGTTCGGACCAAGGCTCCTGCCTCTTTGAGCGGCATTGATGCTGTTCGAGCGACGGTGGTAGTGACGCATGTACGCCCAGATGGAAATACCAGCGAGAAAGGCAAAGCAGAGGGCAGGGAGGACAATAATAAGGACATTTCGGATGGCGATCTCAGCATCGGCAGCAGAAACAGCAGCAGCGATGGCGGCATCTTCTGATGCTTGGGCATTCTGATCTGCGCTAGAGTTGGAAATAGAAGACATGGTAAAATAGTTATATGGTAAAGAAAAGACGTCAAGAGAAAAGAACGAAAGGAAAATCAAGCCAAAGACGTATTTGGATGGGGAGGAATCTCTAAAAGGGAGAAAGAAATCAAGGAGAAAGACAAGAGAAATAAAAACGATAGAGAGGACCAGAAAGGCCAGACATTAGCCAAGCTGGGCAAAGAAAAGAAGAGCTTGGTGAGACGCAAGGTGACGGGGGCTTAATGAGAGGGAAGCGGAAGATGAAAAGAAAAGCAAAAAAAAAGGAAAGAAGTGATATATAATAAAGGGAAGTTGCAGTGAAGCTAAGTCAACAACGGCCTTTGTCAGAAATGCATGGTAATTGCCATAGCGTAGCAAGTATGTATTCAAGGACAAATGCACAGGGCAACTATACACCAAAAGCAGTAAGCAGCTCTAAAAGTAGCAAAACCATGATAGACTTAGACTTGATGGGCTTGTTGTGAGTTTTTTTTGGGGGCTTTATTTATCTGTTTTTAATTGATTAATTTGTGTATTCCTCTTCCTTTGTCATTTGTTTAGAAGGAAACTTTGTTTTCTCCTCGCTTGGATTATGTCCGTTTGACGGATTAGTTTCTATGCAAGAAAAAACAAAAAATGGCGAGTTCTAATGAAGGAAGGCTTCCTGGCTTTTTTTTTGTCTTATTGGATGGCAATTACTCCAACGCCGGAAGCGCTAGTATTTTTTTTCTAGGCGTGCACAAGTGGAAGGCTCTTTCCTCATAAATAAAGTCGTACAAAGAACTACCAACAGTACTTGAATTTATTTGGTGACAACGAAAAGGTATCTTTATCCATCATGATATCAACGTCAACATGTCTATGTCCGTATCTCACACCAGAGTTTCTCAAAACACGTATTGTTTGTTTTCTGTTAACCGCTATTCATTCAATAGCACGCCTCCAAAAAAAGAAAAAGCCGCTAAAACACAGAGACGCTGTTCATTCAAATAACATGCCAATGTCACTGTAACTGATCCCTTCCTTAATAATCTCAGGAAACAAAGTGACAAATTTGACTTGTCCAAGGCTGGAGAAAACGGTCCTGAGAATTAAAAAAGAAAAAAAATACAGTACAAAAATACAACATAAACTAAACACATAAGCATTACAGGGGGTTCCTTGGAAAGCCTACAAAACACACCAAAAACACATTACTGTGCCGCCACATCTACCATCTTTCTTTCATGCTAGAAGGCTCTCACCATAACGCATGTTCAATGTACCCTCTCCTGTCTGGGTCCTAGGTTTGATAGAACGACATTTGAAGTGTTGAGAACAGCAAAGGGCCCTAGCTCGGTACATGCCGGCAAGTGAGGTGGGGCTCAAGAACTATGTTTAGGATATTCTTCGATCGATCTCCTCGTTAAGGTAAGAGAAGGCTTACCTCCTAGCACTTCTTCTTTCAACATTACAATAGCCGCTAACGAGGCTTCGACTTTTTTTATTCAAAAACTAGTGCATTATGCCTTGACTGTGTAAAAGCTTTGGCCAGGCACACTTGTACATATTCCCAGCTCCTGAACCCACGATTTGCCCTAGCCTCAAAGTCGTTCAATACACTGCGCGGCGACTAATACTCGCAAAGAATATCCTAGAAGCTAGTGCACCTGTCCACCTAGCTTCTTTACACATAGCTTCTGTAGTCTGTTCTTATTTCGGGCCAAATATATCGGATTCTTGTCTATCATCCCTTACTTGTTAGATTGCACTAGCCTGTTTCAATGAGAAAAGGGTGTCAGACGACGTATAAATGCAGAAAAAATTGAAAAATTGAAAAAAGGTCATGCATGACCAGTCTCCCTTTCTCTCCAATGGTGTCCGCAAAAGTACGCATCATTCAGTTGTAAAGGCTTGCAGGGAATCAAACTGCTCTTGGCTCCAAAAAGCACTAAAACAGACTTTTGGTAATCGAGAACTCTTGTTATAGTCAGATCTATGGACCCCTTGAAAAAGATCGACTAAATCAGAGCCCCGGTGTTAACAGTATGCACGGATCACGACTTGCCCTGCCCCGGTCGGACTCGCAACCAGCACTAGCAAAGTCTACTTGGTGGCCTAAGCTGTGCGGCGTCAGCTAACTACATGTCCTACGTAGGAATAACAGAGCTAGAAAATACGTAGATAGCATAGCAAAGGAGCTCACGATCATCGCCAACCCAGCCCCCAAGACTCGATCACAAAGCAGCAAGCCCTTGATCTTCTCCTCCATACAATGGGAATGAAGAGAAGCACGGCTAGAAAAAAGCACAGCCGTATGCACGTACAATCTTTGCCTCTACTTTGCCGCCCTCCTTCTCCATAGTGCCAGCTCCAGTAGTCATACTCGATTGCACATAGGCCATCGCCACTGCTTTCATGCATGGCCACAGCTCTCCTCCCCTTCTCTCCCCTACAATTGTTGATGATGCTTCTGTGATTTCTTGTGGAGCACCCCTCTCTAGTTTCCTCACTCCCTTCCTTCCCTCCCCACCTTCTCTTTATTATTCAATTCCAGCGGCTTCTCGAAGCTAGTGGTTTCTACTATTCCCTGAATTCTTTGGGTGTGTGTCGCGAGCCCATACAGGCTCACAAGACTCTCTAAGTCATCATATCAATATTCCATATTTACGTTTGGCTATACTCTTTCTTGCGTGTCTTAGTGGCTTACATGGTTATGCTTCATTTCTGATAATTCCTGGAGCTATGGGACAAAGAGTACCCAATACACTCTTGTGTCAATCGTAATGTATTTATCTGGATGTATCATATTCTAAGTCAGTGCGTCCACATGAGACAAGATTTCCTGAGCTATGAGATAAACAGGTGGTGCCCGAGACCCATTGTGGCCCTATTTCAGAAAGATGCCCTCTTCCCGGAGGGCTGACATGATAGCTAAATTTCCAAGATGAGCCCAGGGGAACCTGAACAGTGCGCGTCTATCTCTGGCCGTGATGCATAACCATGGCGGGGAAAAAAAAGTTGTCTCTTATAAGCTCCCTCGTGGCTTAACTTTTACTTGTTATCAGCTATGCACTGTTGTAGTTGGTAGGAGATTGATGGCACCACATTGTATTATCGGGATGCTTGAAATCCACAAAGTTTGATTCAAAGACCATACCACCATAAAACCGATGCCTGTGCTACCCTAATATGCTGTAAAAGTGTAGGTGTTGGGGAAGTTGAGGCCAAAAAGGGAGGTTCAGCTCATAACCTGTTCGACTCATTACACGGAAATTTACCTCTTGCACAGAAGCCTGGAAAGCGTAAGATCTCACCTGGCATGCTTAAGAGCCACATAACAGCTGATGTTTAGTATACACATGGCGTCCTTGTACTATCACCAAGCCACTCCAGCCTCCTTGTTTTCATATGGCCTCAAAATGCCATTTATAGGAATTTCCCATCTCTATGTGTGTTACACTGGATATCGGGTGCAATGAATCATGCACCTACCTATGTATCCCCAATCAAGATGTATGTGTCAGTTGTAGTTGTTGGGTATATTATAGAAAGCTTCAATCACTAGTACGACTAAAGCCCCCGAGCACAGCTGTGCTATTACTCGGGCTGAAAAACAATGATCCAAGTTCACTCCCTTGCGTATATTTATATATTCGATGCCCAAAGCTCTGATTCTAGATCCAGCGGGTGCTTCTGATTACTGTCTGAAAAGCAAGTTGCCCATCATCGTGTGTAACGTGTCTCGGCCAAGAACATCCCTTTAGTAACCCTAAGGTTTCCATTTATAGGGTTCTATTAGTCAGCTTTATCGTCAGCAGAGGGTACTTCCGCTTACCCATAGCGGGAAGTTTGGGCCACAGCGTGGCAAGCACGTTGGGACCGGTTTGCTGGTGCTGGTGCTGGTGCTGATGCTGATGCTGATGCTTGTTGTCAGTTTCGGCAGCATGTAGGCACAGTAGATACAAAGGACACCGGGGGGCGGGCTAGTACAATACAGCTAGAAGAAAAAACCACCAGAAGCCAACATGGAGAATATCCCTTTTAAAGTCGGGTTCCCTTCTGCTTCGCCGTTCCGCTCGTCTAAGTATCCATATTTGCCTGGTTTGACATATCCAGCTCCATATTACATTCCACTGTTCTGGAACAGTTAACATGGGCAGCCAGGCGACAGGAAAATGACGCAGTAAGGAAGAAAAATCATAGTGTCTCATATGAGCTAACTCACTAACCCAAAGAGATAGTAGCTAGCACTGTCGTAATAATACACGTACTTGGAATGGCCAAGTGACAACTTTGCTGATATGCTACCCCTTCATAAGCAAAGATACAAATGGAATGGGAGAGGGGGGGGCGGGAAACGGAATTAGAAGTCTGCATAACCACTGTATGAAGAAACCCGCAGAATGGACAGCCCGTCTAGCAAGGTTGTGGTGTTGGTAGTGAGCTGGTGAATATAAGCAGACAGGGGAGGGAGGTCAAGAATGATTTCCCTAGCTGCACAAGAGAGTGGGTACCAGACGCCCCCAAGGACATTGATGTGACCAAGTACGGCACAATACGGGCAGGGTAGTAGTGGCAGTACATGCAGTAATAGCCGGAAAATTGGTAAGATTGGTAAGAGACTTAAATATCGCGAGTAGCTTAGTGTGCAAGTAAGTAGTTTGCGCTCATGACACTTCTGTAATATAGACACAGTATTATAGAGGGTGAATACTACGTGCGAATCTGAATGCAAACACTATAATGAGTAAGGGCAAAACGACAAAGGCAAGGGAAAGCCAACGAAGCGAAAAACTACGAAATAAGCGCCGGCGTGTGGGAAGGAACAACGCAGGAATGGGAGGAGGGGAACAAGAAGACGGCCAAGAGGAGGGCCAAGAAGAGGGCCAAGAAGAGGGCCAAGAAGAGGGCCAAGAAGAGGCCAAGAAGAGGGGGTGGTGCTGTGTCAAAGGATGGTTGGAGATCATGTGATTAGGTGAAATATGGCTTATGTATTGAAGGGCGCCTTCGCATCCAGCGGGAGTGGGGAGCAAAGGTATACATACGAACAAACAGCAAGTAATGATTCATCAAAAGAAATAAAAACGCGCACCCAAAGGCTGAGGAGGAGAACAAAGACAAATAAAAGTGGGGACCGTTTCCTTTGAGCTTAGTTGAAGCGCGCGAGCCTTTGACCCAAACAAAGATTTGGTGATATGAAAGAGCGGAGACAGGGTAGCCGAAAGTCGCAGAGCCTGTGGTGTCCTGGTTCTATTGCGCGGAAAAACTCTGCAAGTAAGAAACAGGACTACCGGAGGCATACACACCGCACTGACCCTGACTCTGAGGTGAACAGGAAGCCAAATGTAGCTCAAAACACGAGACACAAGAAAGAGGGGGAAGCAAGAATAGGAATAGGGTGAATGGAGGCAAAGAAAGGAAAAGAAAAGAGGTGGGAGATGTAGGGAGACGAAGAACGAAGACATCAAGCAGGATGGGTACCTGCATCATGGGCGGATATTGGTGACAAACTATGTATCTTTTTTGGTCAGTTGCATCGCATTAAATCAAATACTAAGTACCTTGATGGATACTAGCGCTGTCTTATCTTAACCCTAGCAAAGAAAAAAAGAAAAATCAGGAAATAATTTCCTCTCCAAGAACAGACATGCTGACCGAACAGGTCCTAGCCATTCAATAGGCTTGCGAGGCAGCCTCTGTATTTGCAGTGGATTATGACGGGTGAATATTGTTGCACTTAAGGGGCGAGGGTGAATGGCTGAATTTTCATTGCGTTTCACGTCGGCTCAGGGGAGGAAGGGATTTGCTACTTGGGCCATTGATGGGAATAGGTTGAAAAGCATTGTGAACAAGCTGGGCCGAGCAGGCAGCAAAGAGCAGGCAGCAAAGATGGAGTGGTTGCAGACTTGGACTTCTTAGGTGACAAGTAATTGCGTGTGTCTGCATGTCTGCATGTCTGCATGTCTGTGTGCCTTTGTGTCTGGGCCTTCTTTCATTTTCCTTCTTCTCTCGATGGGAGAAGGAAGAAATTGGCAGTAATATAGATATAACCCTAGCAAACCCTAAACCACAAACTCCCTCTCCAGCCTCGTTTCTCCTTTGTTTTGCTTCACCAGACGAAGCCGGGGGGCATGGGAAGCGAGGACAGGCCGTTGCGCGTGCGTGTTTGCACTGGCTAGTGGCTTGCTGTTTGTACCATGCGCCCTTGTTTGCTATTTGTCTGCTATTTGTCTGCTGGCATTTTTGCCCGGTTGAACTTGGGCTGGGTGCATGCGGACTTTAGGTTTGGGCTCTGGGCAGTTAGCTGGCTAGGCCTGGGTTTTGGGTAAATACGTGCAGTCCAGGCCACAGACAGCCCTGCCAGTGTGGGCTAGCGCTGTAGTGCACTAGTAGCAGAGCATCAGTACAGCACCTGGACTCCTAATCCTCTCTCTTCTGGCCCTTCCGGCCCTGTAACTTTTTTCATCTTTCACTCGCACTCCGTCAACGATTTTATCTCTTCTTCGCAGAGTCCAGCAGCAATTAATAACCGAATCTTCCCTGGTGTAGTTGTTGAAGGCATTGCCTTTATTACTGGCCATTTTATTTTATTTTCTCTTTCTCTAGTCGGTCTTGCATTGTTGTTGTCTTTGCCCGCCCGATTTAACATTAGTCACCGTCTCAACTTTCCTCCTTGTGACGGAATAAGAAAAGGTCGCTTTTTGGACGCCTTGGCCTCCATCTCCATCTTCATTCACAATTCCCTGCCTGCCTGCCTTTTTTTCTTCCCTTTTTTTCTTCCTTTTGTTCTTTGTCAAGTTTGTGAGAAGCCTTTTTTTTCTTTTGCATTCGTTGCTTCATCCCCATCGCCAGGCTGCTTGATCAACTTCATCTTCTTAGTCGATCTACATTTCTTTTCCTTTCCTTCTCTTCCTTTCCGTTCCCCTTTTGACCTAAATCGCTGCTTCATTCTTTTGTGCCTTTAAAAATCATCAACAGGTGCAAACTAATCAGTTAACCCCCTTTGACCACAATATCAGCCTTCTCCTGATTTGTGACTGATTGACCGACCGGCCGGCCAACTGAATAACTGACCGACCAAGTCGTGGACACATACCAACGAAAAGAAAAAAAAAAAAAAGAATAATCGAGTCTCGAGATACGGGTTACGAAACTCCGAGAGAAAAACCAAGACATCACCTCCACCACCACCACCACCAACAACAACACGTCTTCTTATCCCTACATAGACACAACCATCAGAAGATAAACACAACATCACGACTCTCCCGCCATCATGAGGGAAGTCAACTTCAGCATCCCAAACGTCAACAAGGCGTCGGTCGGGATTACCACCGCCCTTTATGACCGTCGCGCTCTCGACTGCACTTCCACACTGCCTCTCATCAACTCCCTAAACCATCTTGCCTATCTCACCACTTCATCGGCCCGCATTCGAGACATTCTCACCGTCGATGGCGGCATCGAACGCCTCATCTGCATCCTCAAGCAGGGTCGTAGCAATGATGTTATGGCTATGTGGAAGTGGAACCTTGCCTTCCAGTGTGTCGTCAATATTGGCATTCGAGGTACTGAAGCTGTCCGCACTCGCGTCGTTGAAGCTGATGTTGTGCCTGTAATTGCAACAATCCTTGAAAACTACATCCGTCTTGTCGACAAGTGCCAGGAAAAAGAGGATCAGAAGAAGAAGGCCATCGTCGAGCATCACCATCACCACCATCACCACCACCGTAGCCACAACCACGGCAATAATCCCCACGGCCACCTAACGGGGCCCTCTCGCTCCTTGCGAACTACTGCTATCCCTACGGCTGTCGCTCTCAACCATCACCGTTCCTCTACCTCTACCTCTGCCTCTACCTCTACCTCCACTTCTACTTCTGCCTCTGCTTCTACCTCTGCTTCTACTTCTACTTCCATCTCCGCATCCGCTTCTGTCGCTCCTGTCATGCCCCAAGTCCAGATGCTGGGCACATCGCTGACGTCGGCTGCCACTACAATATCATCATCCCCTCTAGAGTCCCGTTCTGGCCGCAGAGGGCCTGTGCCGCCTGCCATTGACGTGTCGGGATCTTACGGTGGCAACGCTCGTGTGAGCCCCGGCCGATCCACCAGAAACACCAATGAAGCCTCCTACACTGGCTCGCGGGCTATGAACAACAGTTTCGGTGCCATGTCCAACTCCAACCCTGTTGCCATCCTCCGCCCCCTGGAATCACGCCGTGCCGAACGCATGGCATACACGCAAGCCCACATCGTCAACGGTCTTTCGACCGTATCCGCTCAACTCTCTGTTACCTCGGGCCAGCCTCGGACAGCTAGCGGCGCTAGACCCGAACGTGCTATGACTGCCCCTGGCGTAGCATCTAGACCCGTAATTCAGCCGTTGGGCTCTGCTGCTACAGATCTTGAGAGTTTTTTGGCTCGCGTAGCATCTCGGCCCACCTCACCCACCACCCCAGTCCCTCCACATCTTCGTCCAGGGGCTGCTACTGCGGCTGCCGTGGGCATGCCCGGTGCTGCTGGCGCCTCGCCCCTTCGCCTTCAAGATGCCACTCGTAATGCTCTTGCCCCTGTTGCTCGCACTATTGTCCGACCACAGGCCTCGAACGCCGAGTCAGAAAATTCCTCTGGTAATGAGGGTGCTGCCGATGAGTCGCGTGATATTGTCATGACTGGAACTGATGATACTGCTATTCTCCCGAACACCGCTCAGCTTCCGGTGGGCATTCAGGATGTTAATATGGAGCATACGGAGCTGCTTGGTCAAGAGGGCATGGATCTTGCTGTAACCGTACCTGAAGTGGTCTCCGAAAACCAGGATGCCACCGTTTTCAACATTACTCATGATCCTACTGGCCTTCAAGTTGCTCCTGTGCCAGGAGAAACTACTAATGCTAACCCTCGAGTGGCACGCCTACCCGTCACGTCGCAACCTAACACAACCGGGTCTGTGCCTCGATTCCTTGCCGACTCCCGAGCATCTGTCCTCAACGACCCTCAAATGTTGGCTGTCATTCCTCGTGAAGAGGACGTCTTAATGTCTCTACAATTGCTTGCCTATGTCAGCAAATACTGCGGTCTTCGCTCTTACTTTCAGCACAGTCATCTTGTCCCAAAACTGAAGATCGGTAAGGAGTATCTTCGCTTTGACGATGACCCGAGCGACTCCTCTAGTGGATTCTCCTTCAACCATGGCAGTGCCAGCACCTTCATGTTTTCGAGCCAAAATTCGTACCAGCCTACGCCAAAGCCCAAGCGTAAACATGTACACAAGCACAACCACCATCAGAACAACGAGTGTGAGACGGAGCATCATGACCACCGGGATCAAGATGAGGAAGAGGAGTATCTACTGCCGGATGATTTAAACATCTTCCCATTGGTGGAGAAGTTCACTGTTAGACACCACAGCCCTGATATGCAGTACTGGGCTGGAGTTGTCATGCGTAACTTGTGTCGGAAAGATGACTCCCGGGGTGGAATCCGCCAATGTGCCTATTACCAATGTGGCAAATGGGAAGAGTTCACACGCCAGTTTGCAAAGTGCCGTCGTTGCCGACGAACCAAGTATTGCAGTAAGGAGTGCCAGAAAAGCGCATGGGCTTTCCACAGACATTGGTGTGTTGCTGCGTCGCAGTAAACTGAAAAACAAAATATATGGACTGTGTACTGGCTGCGTGTAATCGTACCTAGGGTGACCTAGCTATCGATTGGTGACCTAGGTCTTGTTCTGGCAAACCTGTGCTGCTCAGTCTTCATACTTTTCTACTATCTCCTCTTCATCATCTCTGGTCCGTTGTTGTTTGTGTTGTTTTATTTTTATCTTCCATCTCCTAGCATCGATTTACATCCAGCCTTGCCTTTTCGTTCCTTTTTCTTTTTTACTTCTTTTTTTTTTTTCTTTTTCTTTTTTTCCTTACATATTTTATTCATTCCTTTATTGTCTGGCCTTCAATTACGCCCGATCTACCTACGTTCATTCATTCTTCTCACTACCTGTTCTTCTGCTTGCGCTCTTGGGGCTCAAGTATTGTCTTTGAAAAGTCATGGAAAGTAGGTGGATAAAAGGAGAGGCAGAGCAGGAAGAAAAGAGGGAATCACAAGGGAATACTCAGCTATGAGTTGCTCGTCTTGTTTCTTCTACCGCTATCTCACAACCATATTCCCACTTTATTATTTTCTTTTTCATTATTGTTACATTTCTTTTTCTTTTACTCCCTCATTTCCTCCATCATTTTTGAGATGTTTATAATACCCTCGCTTCTATTCTGCTCTTTGTTCTTCATACTTATTTTGGCATCCATCTATTCCTCTCCACTTCATCTTGCCTTTATTACATTCTTGGCCTATTCTATCTGGCGCTTCAAACCTTTCGAGGCTTCATATCCTGTGTGTGGCTGAGCTACATCAACAATGTCCTGACTACACTTGATTGATGCCTTTACTACTGTATCCCTCCCCTTTGTTTTTCTTCTCTTTCTTACTGTTGACTGTTATCTTTCCTCCTTTACGTCTGGGACTTGGAGGCTTGGCGGTATTCTTTTGCCTTTTGCTTTTTTTCCTTTTTTTTTTTTCCCTCGTTTTGTTTTCTTTTGATTTCTCTGTTGTCCAGTCTTATCTCCATCGGGCCTCCTCCTTTTACGCTGGCTGTCCTCGCCATTGTTCCGTTCCGCTATTCTATGGCTTTGCTTCTTGTGGTCCTTATGGAAGAGCCAATTATCTGAGCGACTTATTATTATATTTGTACGCGGGGGCTATAATGCTGATTGTCTTGTTTTTTTTTCGGTTAAAGTGTTTGTCTTGTGAATATGTGGACATGTTGAACTAGTAGAACGTTGGAGTTGACAGCCTGGACTCAGAATTTTAATATAGCTGATACTAAGACGATATAGGTCCTTGATATCCTGACTTGTACGTGAATATTTACCTGTTGTTATTTCGTAGTAGTATGACGGAATCTCCGGCTCTTGAACTTGAGTTTGAATATACTGGGCGTCTACGGGAATCACAGAGATCAAACGACGCCGGGATGGCTACCGGACAATTAACCCTCTGCAAGGTTTGATATGGAGTCTTGGCAAGCGAATCGAAATTGCATCTAGGCCAACTTGTTGCTCGTTTGCATTCTGTTGTAGTTGTGATACCAAAGAAGCCAACAAAACAGGGCGGTGAACAAGACGTGGAATCAATACAAAAGAGGGGTAACAAACAAATCGTAGCTCGGCGCTCCTGATTTCCGGAAAACACGCACATAGCCTTGCCGTTTGTTCCCTTTGAAATGCCAATATGGCATGCCCTCCACTTGGGCTCATGCCTCCCTGCTAGATACCTGCAGCCCCTGTCTCCTGCAAGAAGCTCTGGCAGAAAATCTTGTGAGCAGTTTCTTGTCACTAACTCGGCGTTAAGTCGTCTACAAACGGTTTCAGGCCTTCTGTTTGTCGGGGAGAGGGGGGGAGAGGGGCGATTTTAGTAGTAGCTCTAACTATCTTGACGGCAGCAATCGCTTCTGCGCCTGCAACTTCCCTGTATCTGCCACGCAGGCCGTTGCCCTACGCCAGTACTTCGCCTCAGTAGTAGACAGCCTAGTCTGCTCTGGTGTCTCCGTCACCGTTGTGTAGGCTGTCTGAGCAGGTCGTACCTTGTGATTCTTTGCTGGGTAGGTCCAGGTGTGCCTTGGCTGCCTCTTCCTTGTTCGGTTTCTTTGTTGACAGCTTGGCTGATTCCTCCTGCTATAGCCAGAGTTTTACCTAGACCCTGGTTAGGTATGGAGATAGGGCCTTTGCCTTGTTGGTACTCTCACCAATCGTCATCAGGTACAGAGGGTGGAGGCGCAAGCACCGAGATGCCAGAGTTATGGGACGGAAAAGGATGAGGTCCATTAGTGGACCTGCAAGCAGCACCCGTAGTCTTAGGGCCAGAGATTCTCCCAGAAGGATGATCAGAGGCAGGAAAACCCCGATGCAGGCCTGGGTCAAAAGAGAAACCCTCCGGGTATAGCTATGGAACTGCCAAATAGTTGTCTAATTGACGCTAGTCGCCACTCTCACCGGCACTGTGATGCCGGCCGCTAATGGCAAGTTACCCATGATCCATAGAGATATTGGGGGAAGTATAAAGCAAGAAAAAGACTCCTTGGATCTAGTTGAATTGGCAAGGTAAGAAGAAGATAGTAAGTGGATTTGAGTACCTAAAGCTCTGTCCTTTCATACGAATACTGCACGGTCGACGTTTGCATTCTCGTCCACATCACTGATAGGCTAATCTTGACTGGAATTCTGGCTCTCATCATCTCTTCAAAGGCAGGGCTCCGGCCTCTAGTTCTTCATCTTATTCCGCTCCAGATTCTACTTTCTCATCTTCTTTTGCCCTGTCTCGCTGGTCTTTGACGGATGCAGTCCACCAGAAGAGCTCTACGACGTCAGCTGGTGATCGGACCTAGGCGGAGGACTAAGCATCCGATTCCTATAAAATAGGGCCGGCAAAAGCGGGCCCCAAGGCAGCAGTAGAGGCGCACCAGACTCGAAAATGCGATCCTCCACATATTAGGAAGATAATAAATTCGATAGCCACAAGAACAGCATGCGATCCCCCCGCTCTCCCGAATTAACCTACAACGTGTTGGACTAGTTCAACCTATAAATAAATTAATAACACTGTACAAACGGCATCGCTTCCTCTCCTTTGATCGTGGACGAAACTCCGACTGGAATGTCAGATATTGACAACTATCGTTGTTCTCTTCAAGACCAACATTGCTCACCACATATATTAACGACTGGAAAGCTCTCAAGACTTCCTCTTCCACCTATGTGCCTTTACGGGTCCGTGAGCCTGTCAATACAGGATACTGTTCTGAGTCAAGCCCAACAGACATAATTTTACCAAGATTGGTCTTGTCGTTCCCTGAAGGAGAGCGAACTGAAGTTCCAGTTGATTCGCCCCAAAACACACCATCAAGCCAATGAGGGGCACTTTGTCAAACCTGAGCTGCTGACATCTAATCTTGATGTGATCATAAGCTGAGTTCTTCGTGTGACCATTGAAGTTATCGTAGGCACGACTTTTGGCCTGTACAAGGATGCAGCCAAGGTATGCGTCTCGATTTTGCCTTTTGGGAACAAAAGCTCAAATGAGAATATTAACCCCATAAAGTCTGGTGGGGAGATAGCATACAGTGCAGGTCCTGTACATATTGTAGAGGTCATGCATTGTCGGCTTAGTAATGCGCCTGTAAAGCCGATTAAAAAACACCTGACCATGCGAAAACACTGCCTTGACCTCATCACACAAATCTTTTCGGCAGACGGTGGTAAAGTCTGCCATAACTTGATCTCCAAGCAGCGATCGAACAAAGCTCCTGAGAGGGATGGGCTTAGGAAGTTGCTGCACATTGGCATCGAGTGCAAGGAGAAGGGTGAGTCCAGCCACGAACTCTCCAATATCCCCAACATCGACACTACGCCAAAAAGAAAGTGATCCAGTGCCCCTCGTACTTGTACAAGTATCTTTCCCGTTGTCACGCCATGCCTATAAGCCGATATAGCTAGAATTGGATCATTTGGTTGTACAACCATGAGCTTTTCACGGTTTTCTAAACATCGACTAAACAATGTATCCAGCCAGAAACAAGCCTCTCTGCTAGTTCGAAGGCACAGAAATGAAGGGGAATCCGGCAAGAAAGAAGAGCAAGGAGTCCGATTGTCTTCTCACCAATGCTGTGTGTGTTCAGAAAAGGGTTACACTTTTGCAGGCAAAGGTCCACGATATCCGAGACATTGCTCTCACTGCTGCCGTTACCACTGTTACCATCATCGCTATCATTTGTATCGTCTCTAAATACACTTTGAAAACGATGACTAAAGCTTGTAAAGTCAGGCTATGATTTAGGATTTTCGCCTACCGTGCAAGATGACAACGTAGCCTTGGTAACGAAATCAAGTGTATATTCGATCTTCTTCTGCACAGTAGCATACTGGCTTTCAGTCTGATAATAGACAAAATCTCCAGGAATGACCCCAAAAACACAAACTGCCTTCGCCAGGCACAGCAATGCCTTCATGATCACAGCCCATTTTCATTGCATTACATTGCGTCTTGCGAGGAAAGATACCTTGTAATTGATGCCATCTAGGAATCGTTGAATCAACCAGGCATTAGGGTAGCTTGTGTGTTGTAGTGGGGCAAAGTTCAAGCAAATTACATACTTGTCATGCTCAACATCTAGCTGTGAAACAGCATATGATTTTCCTGTACCTGATGGTGCAACGATCGATGTGCAAGGGGATAAGTACTCCATGCCAGATACTCTGATTATTTGGTGCGTCGTTTGATCTTAGTGATTCCAGTAGACGTAAAATATATTCAAAGCAAATATGAATCTTTGGTGATGTCCCTAGCTACCTGAGTAGCCATGTTCAAAAGCTCAAGCTGTTTTTCAAATCAGTTCTACTACAATAATAAAGACCATATAAAGCACCTGAAGCATGGCAGTTCCAAGATTACTTATAGAGACGCCAAAAGCAAGATTCTAATGGTGCATAATAGTAAACAGACGTAATAGAAGAGGGGAACAAAACAAAGCAAGGTAGAAAAGTGATATTGTACGGGCCTATTTCTCGAAGACTAGCCAGTCGATGACATAATGGCAGTATACAGATGAAGCACGGACTTCCCGCTCCCGTACTTGAACTTGAACTTGAACCTGTTTATCGTTCAAGGGAATCACAGAGATCAAACGGCGCCTTGATTTGGTTTGAATATATTGAACGTCTATCAAACAGCGCCTTCCGATTGATTGTTTGATTGTACCACTTAACGTCCACCTACTGGGTTTCCACAGAAATACGACGGCATGTTCCGGACGGGAGCAC
>MKGM01000248.1:14211-27039 GCA_002018265.1 Ceratocystis harringtonii | reverse complement strand
GGGGGGGGGGGAGGGTGGATAGGTGAAAGAGAGAGAGAGAGGGAGGGGCTGATGAAAGAGAGAGATACAGTGGGAGGGGCTGAAGCAGGCTGGCTACAAAAAAGAGCAAGAGCGAGTCTCTCCGTTTGTTATCAAGCGTTATAGAGAGAAGGAGAGAGGCAAACGTCGAGAAACGAGGAGGCTCAGCAGTGTTTTTGTAGTACCGCGGACTGGACAACTACAACGGCAACTGCCTATTCAACGATAGGTTTAGTTGTCTTCTCTTTTATTTTTCCATAATTGATTACAATTTATTGCTTTCGTTTTATTTCGCGTGCAGGCTTGAGTGCTGTAACGTTGGGAGAATGTACAATGTACATTGATGTCCCAGCCGTACAGTGTGCACATCCATGCAAGCATGTATGTACATCATACGACAGAAACCCTGAAATGAATCGTCTCTGTTTTATATTTGTATATATAAATATATAATTTTTTTAGTTATATTTATCCTGCGCCGGAAGCCAGACTCAAAGTTCTGGGGGGGGGGGGGGCTCCATCTTCCGCTGGATATGACGGATAAGGCCGAGATTCGCTGTTTCTCACCCTCTAACCTACTTACCTACTTGTCAGACAACAGCCACTGACGGCCGGCTTCCAGACTGGGGTGCAAGATACAGCATGTACGTTCTGATACTGCCTGCATGTGATTGGGCGGCAGCTTCTGATGGATTTCACTCCTCCAAGCCAGTTGGAAGTGCGGATATACGGATCAAGGTAGCAACACATCGAGGAGGCTCCTTCTCCTGCCACATATCTGACACGGGCAACGCAAAACTTTTCGGCTAGTCTGGAATCCACGGCTCTGGCTTTGAGATGGGATGCAGTGGATAGACAGGGTCGGGAACAAGCATCTTGCGCCCGGCGGCTTGACCTCGCCATGGAGGGGTGAGAAGGTTGATAATGGTGATGGGAGGGAGAAATACCCGCACACACATGCACACGCACACGCACACGCGCGCACACACACGCACACACACGCACACACACACACTCACTCGCTCATTCACACACACATACACACTCTCATCCGCACAGACAAAATTAGGTCATCGACGTGTGTATGTGTCTGTCTTGGGTGGGTACGTTACTGCATGTTTCTCATATTGGGTCTAATACGGCGTCCCATACTACCGGTAAGCATAACAATACAATGCAGTGGCGCCCCGTCGGACCAATCTGGCCTCGGTCAGTCCAGAACTTGGACACCGTTCTATGAGAGGCCCCTTGGGGGTACTACAGCGACGTTCCAGTAGTGACGTGGTGTTGCGTTAGCGCTTAGTGGCGAAACGGTGTTTTTGGCAGCTGCAAGGAAGTGGCCAAGAAGAGAAGCAATATGGAAAGAAGTGGTTCGTCGAATAGAAGGAAAATAATAGTTTGCGATAACAATACATACGCGAGCTACATCAAGCCGTAAGAAGCGTGGGATGCATGTTTTGGGGGGTTTTATTATGTTATTATTTTGTTATTTTGTTATTTTCTTTTCTCTTCTTCTTTTCCTGGTTCCTTTTCCCTTCTCCCCCCCTCCCAGCCCAAGGGACAGCCAAACGCCTAATCCCGACTGGACAGAAGACTCCATGCAGAACTATCGAAACCATGGAAGAGGAAACTCTGTAGCAGTGCCCCCCACACCCTCTTGTCCCTGTGTAAGTCGCTCAAGCCAAGCCCAACACTTTGTTGGGAAGTAGTGGAACTCCTAGCCCTTCCTCTTTGTGTCTGTTTTTTTCCTCATCTGCGGGCTAACTCTCGGCTTAAACTTAGCCCGTGCCATGTGCGAGAAATAAAAATTTTTAAAAAATATCGTCCCATTACAACAACCACAGCCATCTATCTAAGTATAGATGCAATCCAGTATCCAGTATCCAGTATCCTGTATCCTGTATCCTGTACCTCTAAACGCTACCGTCAGTCTCTATCAACACATATGCAGTCTGCTTATTGGTGATAGATGCACACGCATGCTCATTTTTCACTATCCGTTATGCCCGTCCATGCCGTATGCGTACTCTCAACTCCAAAACAGATGCCTCATCTGATTCGTAGGAACAGACAATAACACTCACTCGGCCGGCTACTACTGGCTAATGGCACTTCGGTCCTTTGTTCTCTCTCGTAAATCATCTGTTTCTGCGCTATATCATTCGTTCGCGCTGCTGTTGCAACGCTGCGCCTGGCCTGTTGGCTTGATAATGGGGTGGAGCTGCCTCCCCCAGATCTCTGGGCTGCCTTGCGCCCATGACCTTGGAACCAGTTGCTTCGGATTTAGCTCATAGTCATAACTTTGGATACTACTGACACTTTGATCAACGGTCAGCGACGTGCATCTGCCATCAGACGATTATTGGCTATAGTCATATCACCCCGAAAATAGCTCCAAATATGTGGTCATTTTCACAATCCCCAAGCATGTGATGATGCATTCCACGACGATCGTTTCTTTTACTCATTATTACCCAGCCTAAAGCAACGCTGATACCCGCGTTGCTGCCGCCACGGCACCAGAAAGAACGCAATAGGAATACCAAAGCTATGGTAGGCAGTTATGAGAGCAGATCTTATCCCAGCATCCAACCAGTAGGAAAGTTCACAAGCCCGAACAACAGCGTCCAACGGCCAGCGCCCAATAGAACAGCCAGCGTCCAACGGCCGACAGCCAATTGAAGCTGCCTTCGTCTATCAATTCCAATAAAGGAAATAAAAACACCTCAGACAAGAGAGAAAAAGAATGGCAGTCATGCAATGCAACGCATGAGCCATGGCCACCACTTCAACGCCTCAACAAAAACCCATCAACGTGTACAAGCGTGCATATGAATGTATGTATGTACGTACACTAACTACCTTTGCTTCCTATCTGGACGCTTGGCCCTGTCATCCCCAACAAACTAAACAACCTTCTTCTATGGCTCCGTTTAGTCTGACCCTCCCGCCCTAGACCGTTGTTTTTCACAAGTTTCTTTATGTTTTTCTGCACTTGCACACTTCCGGCAAAGGACTACTTGGGCAAGACACTTTGTTCTAGACTATAAAGACGGGTAATAATGATGAGAAAAGAATAAAGAAGAAAAAGAAAAGGAAAAAATAGGAAAAGAAAAAGGCAAAAGAAAGAGGCAAAACAAGACCCCCCCCCCCTTCAGGCACCAAGCCCACGCCCTCCTGCGAACCAACCTCTCTTGTTACCGCCCGTTCTCCCCTCCCCCCACTTTGGTCTCCCCAAATGTATGATACCAAAGTTAGAAACCTGCCTGGCCCTTTGGCCCATATAGTCCATTGCGCAATGCTGGGCTGGGCAGAACCCGCTGCACACTGGCATCGACAGGGTCAGCCAGAGAACGGGCCTAATAACCCCGAGTGCAGTAGGCAAGTGTGGGGTTTGACCTAGACCTGAGTCTTGGCCCGCACAAGCCAACAGTAACACATAGCCTATGCCGTCGTCTTGCCCTTTCCGACCCGGGCCCTTAAACCTCAGGTAGGGTCGGTGATGATGGGTGAGGCATTACATGCACGATAACCATCTGTCAGATCCGTGCTATGCTTAGTACTGCTGTGCGGCCGTTAACATCATGCATGCTGTGCCCAAACCTACAGTATCACTAATTAGGCGGGCAAGCAAAATGTCATGTGTTTCAAGGAAATCAAAAAAGGAGGGAAAAAAAGAAAAAAAGTCCCAGTCTCTCCCCAAAGGTAGGAAGGAGGAGGATACCCCCCGTGTCGTGATATGATGAGCGCGCCGGGAATGTCTACCTACCTTGTCTCATGTGGTCATCCGCTATGACACCAAGAGCCTTGTCATGAGAAAACGAGCGGCATCCTGTTTCATTCTTCCTGCGAGTTGCAGCCGTATTCCACCAGTAACGTGTGCTGTCTTGTTCTATCGTGTCCTGTAAACGCCCCCTCTTTCTTGATCTGCAAAGCGAAAGATACCAGAGGCCAACGTCATAGATCTGCATTATTCGCCCACCATACTATCGTCCTGCAGCTTCATGAGGGGAGAGCAGATACAATGCCGTGTTCTCTCCGAGCTATGTTCACATGCACAAGTGCTTAGTGCGTAGTGATATCAGAACGAACATCAGATACATGAAAGACAGTTTCAATGAGAAAAAAAAAAAAGGGCCTATTGCGGTATCTTGCAGTATCCTGTCAATACTAGGCGGGGAATCTCACAAAGTAAATCGCATGTCGGGGACATAAAGCACCGGACGTTTTCACTTCGTCACTCACCGCATTACCAATAATCAAGTGCTCTCTCTGCCAGCCAGGCTAAGGCGGACAAGACAGAGCCCCGAGTTTCCTGTAAGCTATAGCCATGTATCCGAGCTTAGGCCCGCTTGATTCTATGCAGCATGCTCCTCATCCTACCAGTCTTCGGAAAGTTTCACCCCTTCGTCACGTATCACCAATCAACCGCCTGCCAACCGTGAAGTGAGTTATCCTCATGTATAGATGTAGTATAACACTAAAATATTAGCAGACAAGCACGTACTATTGCATAGACCCAAGGCGCTTTCTCATAGCCTGACATCATTTAAAACATGTCTATACCTACAGCACATATGCCCCATATATAGAATCTTCCAGGTCTCACGGCGCACCCACCGCTAGCAGGTCAAGCCCCTCTTCCAACTCTTTCTTGCCGGGCATTTTAGCCAGTCTCATCAACTCGGCCGACTGAACCATGACTGGATCTCTGCCCATTGTCGCCACCGCTACAACCGTGTCGCCTTTGGTGTAGTACGCCACGAAAGCCCCTTCCAAAGGCGAGCCCTGTATAACGACGTCGTCAAATCCAGCCGATGTATTGCCACAGTACCGCAACTGCGCCGAAAGTGCAGACCAAAACACAGGAATAAATATCTCTGGCTCTGGCCCAGCCACACCTGTAATATGTCCCGCTGCAATGCGCCCCGAGTTCTGTGCCACATTCCAGTGCTCAATGCGTGTTGGTGCACCCGTGCCGCCCGGGCCCCGATACGGCGCCTTGGCAATGTCACCTAGGGCATAGACATTATCCAGCCCCTTGACTTGATAGAAGCCATTGGTCACTAGCGAGCCATCCGACTCCAGACTGAATTTCGAGTTTCCTTCCAAGAACTTGGTTGCTGGCTTGACACCGACACCAAGGATCACTAGATCTGCAGGAAGTGATGTCCCATCCTCTAGCTCCACAGAGCCAACAGCCGAAGGGTTTTCGGGAGATGCAACAGCACGTTTTGTCGAGGCTGAAAGGTAGAACTTGACGCCCTTGGCTTCAAGACCCTTTTGGATACCAGCGCCAACAGCAGGGCCCAGAATCTTGCCAAGAGGTACCTTTTCACGGCCAATGACACAGACGGTGTTGTCAGCCGCAGTAGCGTTTGCAACCTCAAGCCCGATGAACGATGAGCCAATGACAACAATCTTTTTCCCCTTAGAGCCAATAGCAGTCGAAATAGCCTCAGCATTCTCCGCCGACCGAATGGTGAAGACATTCTTGAGTGAGCCATCTAAGCCGTCAAGAGGCAGCAAGTTGGCCGTGCCGCCAGTTGCCAGCACCAGTTTTCCATATGAGAGCGTCTTTCCCCCTGCTGTGCGGACCTGTTTTTCGGCAACTTGGACATCTGTGACTTCATCATACACAAATTCTACGCTGCCCTCATTGTACCATTCTTGAGGGCGCAGAGCTATCTTTGCGGGATCTCCAATCAGGGCCTTTGAGAGCTTTGGGCGGTCGATAGGCAGGTAGCCTTCATTGGAGATGACAGTGATGCTTCCAGCATATCCCATATGGCGAAGTTCCTCGACAAGACCAATCGTGGCGCTACCACCGCCAACAACTACAACGCCGTCATCGCGGGGATTGGTGTTATCGGTGGAGGGAGAGCACTTGAAGCGGGGCTTGCGACGGCCAGCTTTCAGAACAGCCGGCTCACCAGTGACGTAAACGGACCCATTGCGTTCAGATACTTTAAAGGTGGGGAGAGGGTCGAGGGCGGGGGCGTCTTCTATATCGCCGGTTTTGGCACTGAAGCAAGCTAATCAAAACAAACAGCAGTTAATAACTTGTCCGCAGGAAAGATAACGAAAGACGAAAGGAACCAAGAAATCATAGAACCTACCGCCATGCCACGGACAGGTGATGCGTCCATCTTTAGTGACAACACCCTTGATGAGCGGCGCACCATAATGCGTGCACTTAGAACCTAGCGCCTGAACAGTTCCTTCAGTGTTGACGAGGAGGACCTTGGCACCTTCAAGCCCTTCGACCTCAGCTTCCACCTTGTCGCCAATATTTTGGGGAAGAGCGGTGATGTCCTTGAGTTTGTACTCGGAGGCCATGGTGAACAAGTGTGGTGAGTTCTGTAGGACAAATTAAATGGAGTTGGTGAGAGCGTGTGCTGAAAAGATAGTTAGCAAGTTTGCTTCCAAAAGAGTCAAAAGAGGGGGGGGGGGGCACAAGATATAAGCAGAGCTGAGGATCCGCATGGCAGGTTCAACCAACTACATCAATGGAATGGCATGTCCCACACGGCAAAACATATACAGCATACGTACACGTATACGTACGTCCCTGTACTTGAATATACACACAAGTACCTGCCAAGGTCGATGGCAAGGTCTGCAAAGCTAACAACAGCCCCGCCGCCTCCCTACATAATCTAGACAGACCACTTATCGAGCAGCTCTCGTTGGCAAACAACGTAATCACGCGTCTTTGGTAAGATCTTTTTCCCGGCAAATGGAGATCTCGCCGCGCGGGAGCTCCTTTAACTATTGGAAGGTGAAGCGCTGCCAAGATCTAGGTTTCTTGTAGCCAATCACAGTAGTGGGTTTTAGAGCCATGTGCTGTGATTGGCTGTATGATCATGCAGGGCTACGGAAACAGAAGCACGATAATGTATATTTTAGGTTCTAGACCAACTCACTCTAGCAGGTCATCTAACGCCAGACAAGAAAGCTCTCTAAGCTCCTGTACTCCAGTGTTCCAGTGCTCCTATGCTCCAAGCAATTCAATGAAATCCACCCAATATACTAACCCTAACTGTCTCAGTCTCAAGAGTCTTTGCCACCACGCTTTCCACTATTTGCAGACTGTCATTCTTTTTTTCATAGCTAAGCCTGAGGAGGAACATTAAGGTTAAACCCTAGTATCTAGAGTCACGTGGCTCATCTCATGGTAGGCGATGCTGTACCCTAAGTTAGTTTCAGCTGCTTTTTCGCAATAGCAACGTGAAGACATGACGGGATTGCTGGGTTGAAGAATTTTAAACCACCAGAACGTTGTCGCGTGATAACAGAAGAACAAATACTTTTCTTTCCATACCTCTACCCGAAAGATCTAATTTGCCTATTTTACTCTTACCCTCTTTACACAACAATCTCCTCAGTCTCCTCGAGCACATCCTCAATCACCTCTTCCACAGTAGCCTGGGCTGTCTCGGGGATCTCAAGAGAAGCAGTCTTACGCTGCAACAGATCAACAACAGGATCCGCAGGCAGGCCAAGAGCCTTGCGCTCCTCGGCAACCTCAGCCACGATGCTGTTGTAAAAGTCGTACCACTCGAGCAGCTTGCTGCGACGGGCATCAACGACAGCCTGGTCGGCCGAAGCACCGCGTTCAGCATCCTCCTGCTCAAACACGCGTGAGTACTCGCGTAGGTTCTTGCGGATAGCCTTCTGCTCCTCCTTGGTCAGGAGCGTAGGAGGGCGAGGGCGCCATGACAGAAGCTTGAACTTTTCAAGGTGCTCCTCACGAAGAAGCTCACCGCGGAAATCGTAGATATGGTATCCGTTCTCGACCTAGAGAGCAAAAAAAAAAAAAGAAAAAAACAATGTTAGTAGCTTGGTTATCAACAGCTCTATAATTTGGCCAAAACTTACGCCGTGCTTCCAGAACGAGGACCAGGTAGCTATGTAGCGGCCAGAGGGGTCCCACTCCAGATCGGTGACACCGTAGTGATCAGCAACGTTCATGAGCTGAAGGTTAGCCATCAGGTCCTTCTCAGCTTCAGGCTTCTCACCCTCAAAATCGACATCGTAGAACTCCAGGTCAGACGTTTGCTGGTTGTGGACTGTGGCGATAACGACAAAACGACCACGAGGAGACCAGTAAATAGCATTACTGCTCTTCTTGTCAAGTGTCCGGAGGTGCTTGAAGTTGCCGGGGTGGGGGCCCTTGATCTTCTCAGGGCAGTAAACCGAAACCGAAGACTTCACAGACACAACAGCGCCAGCAGGTGTCTCGGGAGTAGTGATGATGATGAAACGGTCGCCCTTGGGCTCCCAAGAAAAGTTGCGTACAATATCCTTGATAGAGCTAACAACCTCGACAGGCACACCCTTTTCGCGGATACGGAAAATCTCAAGGGTAGCCTCTTGGAATTTCTTGGACTTGGAGTGGCGGTCAACCTTAACACATAGATACTTGGCATCGGATTGCCAATGAAGCTTGGCGTCAGTGACACTAAACAAATTGAGGGTGCGAACAATCTCCTTGGAAGGAATGCTCATCAGACCGACTTTGGCAGGATTGCTGCCTATTTCGGGGGTCCAGTAACACAGAAGTTGCTCGTAGGTCTTGACACCCTCACGCTGAGGAGTGGCAGGAGCCCACTCAAATTCCACAACGCCATCAATCTTGATGCTGGACTTGTCCATCAGGTTCATGCGGGGAAGTTCATAAACGGAGAGAGACTGGCCAGGGTTGATACGAGCGACATACTTGTCATCAGCAGACCACTTGAACACGGGCCAGTTAGCAAAGGGGCGCTTGCCGGTGCCATCCTCGGTGGGAACTTCCAGGTTGGTGAAAGAACGGAGAGGCACTCCAGTCTCAATATCCCAGATGACAAAGTTCTTGCCATCGTCGTCAATAGACAGAACAGGATGGCCCTCCTCGGGAATACTGATGGGGCGAGCAGACCAGGTGGTCATGTACTTCTCAGTGTTGGAGAAGTGAACCAGGTTGCAGTAAGGATGGGCAAATCTGCGGAGACGGCTCCACGACTCGCCACCCCATAATTGCACACCCTGAGCGTGAGCCGATGTGAGGTAGGTGCCGAGGGGAGACCATTGAACAAAAGTCTCTGTCCAATTTTGCCGGGTGACAATGTTTTCCGGGTTCTCCTTGTCGTTGTTCCAGAAAATACCAACTTGTTCGCCGTGTTGCATCACGAACTGGTCGCGGCCACGCTCGCTAGGGTCGGCCATAAACGAGCGTAGGTGTTCCTTCTTCTGGAAGGGCTCAATCTCAGGGGGGACATAAGTCTCGGAAATACGGCCCTCGCGGCCATAACGGTCAACATCAGACATCTTGTTCACACGTAGAGTGTGCTTTTTATCCAGGGCCACGCCATCCAGCTGGCGGACGGCATTGGCAGCCTCACTGGGGGTGTTGTATTCAACAAAGGCAAATCTGTACGGAATTAGATATCATGCGCGCTACGCCGGAAACATCCGTGGGTAAAATGAAGACGACGAGGAAAGCACTTACTTGAGCGACTTGCCGTTCTCACCCATGGGCATGTATATGGAGTCCTCGCGGACATTGCCAGCTGTAACTAGCTTCTTGTTCAAGAAACGAACAAGCTTAGGCTTCTGCTCCTCATTGACCTCGGGCAAGCCATCGACAACGATAAAGGTGTCGTAGCCAGACTCCAGCTGAACCTCGAACTTTTCGCGCAGATCAGACAGATCAATCTCCTCCTCATCCCATTCATCCTCATCGAGATCCGCCTCGCGGAGGTGATCGAAAGAGGGCGCCATCTTGGAAGTTTGTAGTCGTCGGGGAGATGTAATTTTCGTCGCGGGGCAGGGAGACGGGCGGGGTGGGCTCAAGTCAATGAGTCTTCCAGATGTTCGAAAAGAGTTGCGAGTATTTCGGTGACACAAATAAAGAGTCTGACGTGTTCTAGTAGCAACGATACTAGTTCAGTCAATGAGATAATACTATGAAGACCCAGGTCTTTTTTTTCTTCTTCTTCTTCTTTTGTAGAAGGAATAATAAGCCAACTGACGATAGAATGAGGCTCCCACTCACTATTGAAAAATTGTGGGATTGAATTTCAGCCGACGTCTTTTTTTCGAGGGTGTGTGCGGGGGGCCGTGTGAAGACAGTGTGAAGACATATCAGATCCGAGTTTAACGCTCTGATAACGCCTTTACACAGTGCTATCACTACGGCTTGCTCTGGGGCAGTGGAAGATCTACGGCTAATTAGAGCCTCTTCTCACCGAAGCGAAAGGCTGCCCCATCTTAGGGATAGAGGGTAGTTTGTAGCCAGGGGTTACCAACTGCAGGTAGAGAGACAGCAAAGGAACAAAGGAGGGGCAGAACGAACAAGCTCCAGGCTGAAAATTTCCAGCATCGCTAGGCTTTGAAAGCAGGCTTACTCAGGAGCTGCCACCTTACTACAAGCCAGATCACCAACTAAACATCGCGACTGGATCCTCTTGTTCAACAGCTGCGACCTATTTGATTTTCTTCCAGTTCCATCCATCATTCAGTTCATTGTTTGTTTACTGGATACCCCGCACTTCTATTTGCAGTAATGGTGAGTTGAACAGCTGGATTGTTAAATTCTTAACCCTTCTATGCTGCTGCCCCTCCGCGGCCAATACCAACAAATGAGCCCCTCCTAACAAAAGGCCTTTGGTCTCGCAGTCTTCTTTCAGTCCTACCCAGATCTTTGAGGACGGCACCACCCAAGAAAAGGGTGAGAATGCCCGTCTGTCGGCCTTTGTCGGTGCCATTGCTGTTGGCGATTTAGTCAAGAGCACTCTTGGCCCTAAAGGCATGGATAAGATTCTCCAGTCCGCGTGGGTCCTCCCCTTGAATTTTGTTTGACTACTGTGCAACAAGTACACGCTTTTTGCAAATATCTAGCCATAAAACACTCCGCTCTTGATACTAACTTGGTGTGGTCTTCATCCAAAGCTCGACCGGCGAGATCATGGTGACAAACGACGGTGCGACTATCCTCAAGGCCATTGCTCTCGACAACGCCGCTGCAAAGGTCCTTGTCAATATTTCCAAGGTTCAGGATGACGAAGTTGGCGATGGCACAACATCGGTTGCCGTTCTGGCTGCTGAGCTACTTCGTGAGGCTGAGAAGCTTGTCGACAAGAAAATTCACCCCCAGACTATTATTGAGGGCTATCGGATAGCCTCTAGCGCTGCCCTGAAGGCCCTTGAAGCCTCTGCTGTCAACCACAGCAGCGACCCCGCAGCTTTCCGTCAAGACCTCCTTGCCATTGCCCGGACGACCCTCAGCTCCAAGGTTCTTGCTCAAGACCGTGACCAGTTTGCCGAGCTTGCTGTTGACGCTGTCCTCAGACTTGGAAAGACCACCGATCTAAGCCATATCCAGATCATTAAGAAGGCCGGTGGAAAGCTGTGCGAGTCCTATCTGGATGAGGGTTTCATTCTAGACAAGAAAATTGGCGTCAACCAGCCCAAGAGACTAGAAAAGGCCAAGATTCTAATCGCTAATACCTCCATGGACACGGACAAGGTCAAGATTTTTGGTGCCCGCGTGAAGGTGAGCTCGACCGGCAAGCTGGCTGAGTTGGAGAAGGCTGAGAAGGAGAAGATGAAGGCCAAGGTTGAGAAAATCAAAGCGCACGGCATCAACTGCTTCATTAACCGCCAGCTCATTTACAACTGGCCTGAGCAACTATTCACCGACGCTGGCATCATGTCCATTGAACACGCCGATTTTGACGGTATTGAACGTCTCGCCTTTGTCACTGGTGGTGAGATCACTTCCACCTTTGACCATCCTGACCAGGTGAAGCTGGGCTCATGTGACTTGATTGAAGAAGTGATGATTGGCGAGGACACGCTGATCAAGTTCTCTGGTGTTGCCGCTGGCCAAGCTTGCACTGTTGTGCTGCGTGGTGCTACGGAACAGCTGCTTGACGAAGCCGAACGCAGTCTGCATGATGCGCTGGCTGTGCTTTCCCAAACTGTTAAGGAACCTCGCACCACCCTAGGTGGTGGGTGTGCAGAAATGCTGATGGCTAAAGCTGTCGAGGGTGCTGCCACTCGCGTTGAGGGCAAACGCCAGATGGCTGTGCAGAGCTTTGCTTCTGCCCTGCGCCAGCTGCCTACCATTCTGGCCGACAATGCTGGTCTTGACTCAGGCGACTTAGTCTCCCGCCTACGCAAGGCTATCTACGATGGCATGACTACGTATGGTTTGGACCTGCTGACACCTGGCGGAGGCATTGCTGATATGCGTGACAAGGGCGTCATGGAGGCGTATAAGCTTAAGAAGTCTGTTGTATCATCGGCCAGTGAGGCTGCAGAGGTGAGTTTTAGCTTGATTTCAACAAACTTCAAACCTTCTTTTCCTAATCAAGGCGGTAAAATTGCTTTCAATGCTGACATATTTTCTAGCTACTTCTGAGAGTGGACGATATCATACGTGCGGCACCACGGGCGAGAGAAAGACATTAGACGTCTAAACTTGTCAAACATAAAAAAATGCTTTTCAAAATCTTTCGAGATGCTATACCCAGTCCATAACCTTTTCTTTTTCTATCCTTTCCATATTTCTATCTCCAGTGCGACATCTTCCTACTTACCTACTACTACTAGTACCTACTCAAAACTCATGTTCACACATCACAATGACCTTCTATAGATCACAAAAACAAAAGGCATATCGTTGAAAGACAATAAACGAGTATTACAAATTGCAGTACTATTTCAGTTGGATAGAATGATTAAATTATCATGAAAAACGTGAAAGAAGAAGGAAGTATTGGATGAGTTGCAAATAAGATGGATGACCTTGCCGCCCCCCCC
>MKGM01000248.1:0-14192 GCA_002018265.1 Ceratocystis harringtonii | reverse complement strand
ATCGTATTAAACAAGAAGAAAGTTATCTCGCATCATTGAAAGGAAAAAAAAAAAAAAGTCTAGAACGGGTAAATTAAAAAAGCTCATAAGGTATATCGTTGCATTAAAAAAGGGTTGGTAAGTGGAATCAACTGAAATGAGCCGGGCTTCGCTGGGCTTCATATGCGTTAGATTTTGCCAGCCTCGCGCACCAGCTTGATCCAGGTGTCCTCAGCACCAATCTCCGCCACGGCCTTTCGTGGCTTTTTCAAGCCCTCGAGAACCTCTGCGACGTTTTCAAGCGTTTTGCACGCAAAAAGATCGCTCTCATTCCGAATCATGAGGGCCACAGCTGCCCGCACAATGACTGCATCTCCTTCAAAGACATAAATATCCCATAATCTAGCAGCCTCGTCGATAGCCAGGCAGCTAGTGAATAGAGCGGTAAATATATAGTTTAAAAAGACATCAGGCCCAGAAGGCATGGGGGTCCCATCGGGCGTTTGGGATTTAGAAGCAGTGCTGGAAACGGCATCAATGTGATCATACAGAGGGCGGGATCTATCTTTAAGAGTTTTCAAGACAAGGTTATAGGCCGAGGACTTGGCACCTTCGTCATGAGTAAAGAAGGATAATGGGAGGGGGCGATTTAAAACGTTGGCTAGAGCAATGAAGGCGTCGGTGATATTAGGAAGATTGAGGAGTAGTAAGGCGGCAATTGTCTAACAGTCACAAGTTAGTGTCAGTATGCCAAAGAGTTCAGACAGCAAGGGAATTACAACTTACATTACATCCGGAGATATATCCAATATCGCCACGATACATGGAATAAGCGCAAAGCACATTTATCAAACCTTCATGTAATGGACCTCCAGTTTGAAATATTTTGAGTTCCATCCACGTGTTTTGCTCAACGTCTCTGCGCGCTGCAGAAAACCACTCTACTTTACGAGCGTCCTCGGGATCGCCCTTACCCTCTGCAACCCGGGATTCGACTTCACTAACTCTCTTGAGGGCAGCCTCAAATGAGCCACTAGTAAGGCCAAGTTCGTTTCCAATAGCACGGGCCCATACTATGCCACGACTACGGGGTGCGACACCTTGCCACCAAAGCTCACGGGTCTTGCGTTCACGGATAGCATCCGGCCATCGGGGAATAATGTCATCCTCCCAGACTCGTATCATTGTCTCAGCATTAGAGTCGCGGCTAGCTTTAGAGGCAGCTTTCGCTGCCTCACGCTTACGCTCCGCCTCCAAGCTCTTGGCCATCATTTTCTGATATTCCTTAAGGTGTCGTTTTTCTTCGTTGGGATCCTTGGGCGGGAGCCATGAAGGGCGCGTTCTGGAGAGAACAGCCTCCTTTTCTTTTGATACTGGTAAAGGATCAACCATGCCATCGGATTTGCGTAAAGGCGGTAATTCCGGCAGGGGCGACCGACTTCTTTGCCGATTACGTTCTTGAACCATGGTGTCTAGCGATTGGCGAGAAGAGCCCCATGTAGCTGGCCTCTCAGCACGGCTGGTAATTTGGTGTTCCTCAAGTTTTTCGGTAAGCATGCGGGCCTCTGGACTCAATTCGGCCATGGCAAGATTCCAACTGCGTGCCCGCATCTTAAGAGGGGCAGCGGGGACTCCGCCATTGGAAGAATCCTCCCCAAGGCCAGAATCAGACTTCCAGCTGGGATACTTGAGGCTGCCCTGCGCGGTGGCCACAGCAGGTGTGCCGTTTCCAGCAGGACGAGTCTTGGATCTGCTGGGAGAGGGCGAGGGAGGGCCGCGACTTGATCTGCGGCTCGAGACTCGTTCGTTCACTGGACGGGGCGAAATCGGGACATTGTCGAGAATCATGCCGTCAGGGATATCGTTGTCGTCATCTTCATCACACTCACGTTCAAGTTCAAGAGAGGACTTGCGCGAATGGTTAGCTTGCCAGCTCATTCGCCGAGGCTTGAGAACTAGCTTAGGGTCATCACGCATGATGGGGCTGCGACTACGACTCTGGCTCTGGGTTCGCATAGGGAGCGGCATTCCTCCTACGCCATTCCGGGGACGATTGAGGCTATTGGGGCTGGTTAGGCCGGTTAATGAGCCGGTATTTGTATTCCGAAAGTTGGTATTGAGATTGGCTTGACGTATATGTGACCTGAGGCTCAGGAGTTCGGGGCGTGGGCGACCATTGGGTACAGGAGAGGCCAAGGGCATGCGAGCTTTATTGGGAGCCGAAGCAGTGAGTTGACGAGAAGGGGTCGAGCTTTTTGGGGTAGGTCCGGGCGCGGACGAGGAGAGTGCAGTGGGAGCAGTAGCCAGCGGGACGGGGTCGTGGATAGAGGCCAATGAGCGAGTCGAGAGTGAAGCATCGTACATAGAATGGTAAAGGATTTTCGGAGTCAATGAAACATCATCCAGGCCAATATCTTCGAAGTTGCTAACGTCGGAAAGAATGCCATCGTCAAATGGTGCTGATGCACGCGAAGAGCTCTTTGATGTCGTCATACCGATTGGAGAGGAGGGGCTTAAAAAAGCGGATGACAAGTTTATCAGAGAAACATGCGAAGAGGAGTGAAAAAACGATAGGCGTACGTATGTAGTTGGCAAGCTGAGTGTGATGAAGAAGGGAGGCCTGTGTAAGGGCCGTGTTATGGAATCCGCAGATGATGGGGGGGGGGGACTTGGTGGGCGTTAGATTGATAACAGGTTTATGGATATAGCGGGCTTTGCTTGGTGGGACTTTGGATGATGGGTGGATGTGTAAATGCGGGACACGGGGCAGATAATTAGGCTTCAATTCAGACGCTGGCTTGAGATTAAGATCGTGGGGGCTGATGGTACATAAAATGAAGAGAAAAATAGTGTGACGACGGCTTTCAAAGAGAAAATTGTAGCTTCAAGAGTTGCGAATAAGGAGCGATGTAGTAGCGAAAAAAAAGAAAAAAAAAGGAACAAAAAGAAGGAATGCAAAATAGCACGACGAATGGAAACAAAAAGATATTAGCCGTAGAAGTAGGTCGGCAGGCAAGGCACAGAAGAATGGCAAAGAGAAAGTGACAGTAGAGAAAAAGGGAAAAGGAGTAGCATAACAAGTTTGCAAAGAGCCAGACACGCAGTGATGGTGAGGAGCCAGAGGAAGAAGGAAAGGATGAGAAAATAAAGAAAGGATGAAGAATGAGGAGATGGAAAAGCGAACAAGGATAGAGGAAGGATAAGGATGAGAACTAGGGAAAGCAGGGAGGAAATAGAAGATCAAGTCAAAGCAATAGAGGAAAGAACCCACGCAGCCCCAGAAACCCGCCTACCGTAGCAAACACCAACAAAGAGGAAGGAAGGGGATAAGTAAACAGGTAAATGAACAGTAAATAAGCTAGAGACGGCAGGCAGCGCGGGCTTGGGGAGCTGTGCCGCCCCGTCAAGTGGATCTTGCCAAATTTCAGGTTGAAGGGTTTGGCAGTAGCCAGATTCTTCAGGAGACAGCGATAGACAAGAGGGACAGACCTCCTTCTGGCAAGGGCGACAGAGAGATCCCTTACTCAGCTTACAGTTACAGGCACTTTCTTCATTGATTTGATTTGAATCTATTTAACGAGGCACTTTCTTCATTTGATTACAAAGTTCTCATTAAAAAGGCCAGAAATGAGACACCCGCACAAAGGCAAATGCCCTAAGAGGAAGGGCACACACAAACTGTAGCATTTATAGTCATGGTTGCCGTGTACTGCAACTGCAACTGCAACTGCACTACAGCTTCATCCAGTTCATGGAACGATTAATTATACTATTGCAAATTAAAAGCATTACACGAAGAGGCCTACTGAGTCCCCCCTCACCAGGCCCTCCACCTCCATTGGCTATCATTGAAGCACAAGGAAGGGCCCAGGCCAGGGGAAAAAGGTAGAAAAGTGGGTTCCTTATGCAGCTCGAAAGGCCGCGAGATTGGAGGAAACCCCAAGATCCATCTGTCTGTGGGCTCAGCTAGCAACGACCGCCCCATTTTCTGCTGATAGCTCGATAAGAGCACTACTAGCTAGCTAGCTACATGAGAGCCGAATGAGGAGCAGTAGCTTTTCTACTTTCGGGCCCTCTTCATTTCCAATCATGCATGAACCACCGCTCTTCAACTCCTAAAGCCTCCCTCCTCGAATGCATGTACATGCTATCAACATGCATACATACATGCATGCATGCGCACACAAATGCAGCTCCCGTCCGTCTCCCGAACACCGTAGCCGTAGTGAGCTTTTTTCTTCTTCCCTTGCCCTCAAAGGGTGGAAAAAGTAAAGCACTCAAAGATCATCCACACCTCTGGGCCACTCACTGCACCGACCGCGCCAAAAAATGGCACCCCTAAGGGGCAAGGGGCCACAGACCACCAAGCTTCTCCCTAAGTTGCCGGCTGGTCTGCCGCTGGTCACGTGCCTTGTGAAATTTATCAAGCAGGAACAAGCTGCTAAATTTAACGCCCAGCTGCAGAGGACCTGCTTTGTTTCTCAATTCCAAGAATAAACATGGAGGCACCAGCAAATGCACAGCAAATGCACCCACCCAGCTGTGGCTGCAGTAGGAGGATCGCAATCTCACTACGCCGTTGACATGTCCATAGCATAGTAGCCGAATAATCCGAAAGCTGGGTTGGGGACGGGCCTGTGAGAGGGCAAAATGAACGGCCTTGCAAGAGCCTCGGATGGGAATTACTCTTAAAAAAACAATATTCCAGGCTTCAATGGAGTGTAACACAGATCAGGCGGGCTACTACAATCAGTTCAACCCAAGGGGTGACGAGAGCAATGGCGTTCATAGAGTTCATGCGTAAGCCCATTGGGTAGCATGTTTTAATGCTCGATCCATGGGTATACATAGACGCTCTTATATGTATACACATATATAGCGAGTGTGTACGACAGGGCTCCTTGAACCTGTCTGACATGTAGCTGTGCCGGTTGAGTTCCCAGTCTGTGTACTGCTTTCTTGCGTGGTTTCTTGTCCGTGGCTGCTATTCCTTTGCTTGTCGGTCACTTCCAACTGTGGCTTGTATTTGCATGTCGGATCCCGTCTGTTTTAATATGTTTTGGCCGGTGTTTCCTGCGTTGTTGTTTCTCTTTAATCCCCATTCCACGTTGATGGTCTATGCAGGAGACATCCTTTCCATGCAGTCAGTATGTTTGAGTCTGTCTCTGTGTTTGTTTCCACAGAGGCCCTGAAACAATCTCAGCTTATTGACTGTGGATACTCGCACTATGACGTCGTTCACGAAGCTCCATGGCTGCACCAGTGGTCGTAAACACTGACGTCGACGAGGGCATATCGTGCAACGTCAATGTGTTTGGAACTACAGAGGGGCCTAGAGCAGAGTCTGTTGCGTTACTAGGCGCAGCGCTCTTCTCTCTCGTCCGATAATTGCATAGTTTCTTCTTGATCCATGGGCGTAGATTGTACCATCCACCGCAGGCAAATACACCACACCACAGGACAAACTCGCTTGCGTAGATAACAATGCCGAGAACATCGGTCTTGGGCTGGAATAACACTGACAGAAGAGAGAAAATGTCGCCTGCTGCGTCGATGCCCACAAATATAAATGAAATGCCACGCACAGTGCGATGTTTCCAAATGTCGACATAATGGCTCAGGACCCCAAGCCCCAAAAGAAGTGCGGATGTCACTGCCATTAGCGTTAGAGGCCACTCGACATGACGATCCTTGGCAATGCGCAGGGCTATGATCAACGCCGCTTCGATGCCGCCCATTAGGCCGGCAATAGGCGTCACGAGCATAAGAGACCGCAATACACACCAGTTCTGAGTACCACAAAACCGTCAGCATAGTCCAGCCATGACCCAAGCAAGGTATCTCTGTGTTTAACCCAGCCCTGTGGCCTGGTCTAGAGGCCGCCTTATCCGTCTTTCCCGAAGAATATTCTAGCGGACACTCACTCGCTGATAATAGAAACACTGGGCCCACGTTACAAGACTTAGGACCGTTAGTATCTGGGGCTGGATCTTTAATGCTAGATTAAAGTCCTCCACGATGTTGTACACGCCCAGAGGCACGCCTGCCCAAGCCCACAGCATCATCATTGCAGGCTGTAGTCCGGTCGCATGGTGGCGGCGGTAGTTGATGACAATTTGGGGGATAAGCTAGCACTAGAATCAGCTATTCCAGAACCAGTAAAACATACGACGTAATCTTGTGCGCATTTTCCGTACCTGTATCGACCAGCATACCTGTGAGTTGATTCATTAGCATGCAAAGCTTGACGGTATAGATAGATGCAGGTGGAGATGCCTTACTGCGCCAAGTGTGCCCAGTACATTCGAAGCAGCAGGTACATTCATGGTTTAATTATGGACTAAGTTTTAAGCTGCGCGGCTTGTCCTAAGGGCTGATTTGAGCGTCGAGGCTGGAAATAGAAAGAAAAAGCTGTACAACGTTAGATCTTGCTCGTGCTTAGTCATCATCAATAAAAGGCCCACTCTCCAAGTCTTGTGCCTGTGTTTTTACTGTAAGAATAGATAAATACATGGGCTCTCTGTATAATTCAATCTCTAGTATTCTATTGCCTGGTAATCCGAATAAAAAGAATCAACGCCCCTATCGTTAAGCATGTAATTCCTACATTTTAGCAATAGCATCTCCACACTACAGCAGCGGAATGAAAAACTCCCCGCTTTACTCGTCGGCTTGCCGCTGGATAAAAAGCTCCAGCATCCCCATCTGCCGCGCAATGCCAGTCTTTCGTTCTCGTTCGTTGCTTACGACTACCGACATGCGGCAGATGGCTTGTGTGAATAATTCACATACTTTGTGCATGCGATTCCTTCTTTTGATCACAGCCGCCGGTGACCCGCCGCTGGTCGGTGATGTCACACTTCGTCGGAATCGTGCAAAGGTAAGGCTGGTGGGTGTGGATACTTGAGTTGATGCTTCAATATCGGCCTTAGTCACGGGTGACAACTCGGCGCAGACTCTACCCAATGTCGATGTTAAAAAAACTAGGGATATGCTATGTCCTGGATCGTTTGAGAGAACATCAAGGATGGCAGTCTTGGCATCTTCAATCTGCTTGACTGGGGATGAGCTGGCAACAATGGACGGCAGTTGGGGCAGCCGCTCCTGGATCGTTGTCCACAGAGCGGCAGTAACAATGCCATCAGTCAAATTCCTGAGAAGCAAAAGGAGGACTTCAGCTACAATCTCCAGTTTAGAAATTGCCGGCAACTCGAGTGGCATGGCCTCTAGCACAGGAGTATCTGTATCCAAGGCTTCAATGACAGCGGCCTTGTGCTCCATTCTGAGAGTGCGGTCTGTAAACATCCAGGTGCTTTCTTCGTAGGGCCAGCCGAACTTGTCACGGGGAATCTCGGCGCCCTCTAACATGCTCTCATCAGCAATTGCACGCTCAATCAGACTCAGCAGGGCTTCAACAAGCTTGAAGAGCTCCTTTGGCGCTGAACATCGGACTTCATAATGCAAGGGAATACTCCCCGTAAGCTTTTCTGTCGCCATAAAGTCTCTAATGCCACCATCAGAAATTCGAATCAGTTCTGTCAGGGCACGCCCTATGCACGAAGGCCGCCAAGTTGCGCATACTGGAACGAAATGGTCTCGACCGTCATCAACCCTGAGAATGAGCACATCCTCAAGCTGGGCTGAGCCGACATTCAACTCCCGTACCAGCCCCAAGTCTTCGACGAGAACTTCCAGTTGTATCCCCACAGTCTCTCCGGGCTGAAGTGTTACTGTGCTTCCCATGTCTGCTTGTTCTCCGTCAGTGGTTGTTTCAATTGCCACGAACGAAGGCATCAGCCATTGCGCGCGGTTCTTGTCGGTAGAGTTGTCAACGAAGGAAAACTTGGCTGTAACTTGTCCAGTGTTAGCTACAGTTAAAGTTTCCACGTGGCGCTTGAAGATCTCGACCGGGCCAAAATCAACATTGTCTCCCTGGTCGCCAGCAATAGTTATATCGGGGCGGCCTTCATTTTCGGCCCGATCAAAATCACGGGCAATTTCAGCCTGCACCATAGCCCGTAGATCGGGGACAACAGCATCGTAGTCCACCGTAAACAGCGCAAGCACAGGCTTGTGATCAGACGAAGTAATTTCCTGTACTGACCAATACTGCTCTAGCTTGATGCGGTCTTGGGCGGCAGGGCTTTTCATTTCGTCCTGGGCGTTTACATCTTCCGTTTCGTCATATTCGTCATAGTCCCAGACTGGCGTAGCGCTAGACGTCGTGGCGTCGTTTGGCTCAGTATCATTGTCAAAAAGCGCATCAAGTTCTGCCGTGGCTTTTGCTACGCCGCTTGCCTGCAGTTCCTTGTCGCGCTTTTGAATTTCTTGTTCTTCTTGAACTGACCGGAGGTGCTGCTGAAGATCATAGCGCGTTCTATAGAGTATCCTGTCGCACCAGCTCGGAGCTCGCTGTTTCTCGCTGGAGTCAAAGCCGTCTCGAGAGCCTATGTCATATTTATATGTAGGCATAAAGGATATTGGTCCTTCATGCCAACCGTCGTGGAAGGCCTTCTTTAATCGCATGACCTGGCTGAGCTGGTCATGGGGAAGAAGTGAATTAAGCGTGGTTTGAAGAGAGAGCGGATCGTCGTCGATGCCGGAGGCAAAGTCTTCGGGATCACGTAGGCTATTGCCATCTTCGTCAAACACAAGAGAGATCTTGGCCGATCTCGTACTATGAATAGTATCGGCATCACTATCATATGAATCAGTGGGCTCCATGATGCTGCTGGAGCTGGCCATGCTGATGGGGGTTGATAGCTCTGGTACTCCGTACATCCCTTGAGTGTGGAGTGCAAAAAGACCGCGGATATCATCTCCTGGGGCGTCGAGCCGGAAGTTGAGATCGCCCATCCAAAACGCGATATCCTCGTCTCCGAGCTTCTCCGGCCCACTATCAGGTCCGCCAGGAAGCGATACGGGCGTGAAGCTGGTGCGTGTTTTGATTTGGTTGGTATCCCAACACCGGCGTTCCAGGAACTGTGGTTCGCTTCCGCTGGCAAGATGTGAGTTTGTAAAGACGAGCCGTGTGCTCTCTCCCAGTAGCAACCGAGCCGACACCCCTCCCTTGTTGCCCATGTACCCTAGAATACCGGTGCCAACTTGTGCGCAGCTGACGTGGGTGACGGTATCCGCCACTTCGGCCGCGGCGTATATGACCATCAAGACACCAGTCATTATTTCTCTGACAATCCGGGTGTATCCAGGCGGCACTGCATCGGCTATGGCGTCGCTCCAATGGTCTTCGACAACGGGCTCGGTGCTAATGATTCGCTGTCCAAGATTTGGAGAGGTCGCTTCTTGAAGGGCCAGGACATATAAGCCAATGCGTGTTCTACACGGTTGGTGTGGCGCATTCGCATTCACCTCAAGTTTGAAGGAGTTTGGATTTGTCGATTTTGTCGTGCTGGTCCTGTGCGGCAAAGGTGGCTGTTCGAGCAGGCCGTCGATGGCTGGCTGGAAGAACCATTTTTGCAAGTCCTTTGCTGAGAAAGGGTTTTGAGCGACATTCCATGTGCCAATCTTGACGCGAATGCGATGTGGACGGGTGTATTCAGGCTTGCGGGCGTATATGGCTCGGGCTAAAGATGTTGGTCCAGAAAAGATTTCCACGGGTTCTGATTCCATGGATACGTCGAGCTTGAAGGATGGCGGGGCTGCCGCATTTGCAGTGTGTATCGGAGGGCTTGAGGAAGACATTGTGATGGATGGGGGTGGGGTGGTGGTTAGATTTTGTAGGGGAAGCCACAGCCAAGTGACGATTCACACGGTCGCAAGATCCGGTCGCATGCGAAGGACGATCGCCAGCCCTTGTTTACGGCTGGTAAGATTTTGTTGGAGATGAGCAATCAAGAATGAAGCGCCTAGCACAATTCAAATATCTTATATCTATGGTAGGGCCAATGGTTGAGGCAGGCCCGCTGGTGTTGAGAAAGAGGGTTAGAATGGTCGAGCGGGAATCTCTAGCCAATACTCAGGTCGGGTAGCGATGGAGGACTATAAAATGAAGTGATACATACGCATTATATGTGATGCGGAACAATGAGGAAGTAAAGGAAACCAAGTGCCCGTGAAATACTAGAACGAACGAGCCAATGATGGATGTGGTGATTGTGATTCCCAGTCTTTCTGGCCTTGTCGTGCAAGGGAGGTGAGAGATGAAGAATAAAGCTGAGGAGCTAGTATACTGAGAAGAAGGGAGCATATATATGGAAGAAAAAGGAAAGCGTTCAGATAATGAGTTCCCAATGCTCGGTTGGTTTAATAAGAGAGCAAGTTCGAGATGAAGTGGGAAAAGAAGGCCGAAGGATGGCCTGTTTACAACGTAGGAACGTGGGGAGCCCATTATAACCCTAGCCAAGTCCCGGGTCTAACCCTGGAGGTCTTTTGACCAGACTCTGGTACAGGCGTTTCTGAAGGGCTTTCATTCTAAATGAGGGTGTATCAGACCGAAAATAGAATTTCAGCCGGATCTCAGCGATGCAAGTTAACCGCAGTTTGCAGTGATTCATGCTATATAGCAGCAAGACTGTCCCGTCCGATGCTAGCTATAAGCAAGCACCAAGCACAAGCTACAGGCTATTCCATGTATGCCATTAGTGCTCGACTGACACTAGTACTGGTGCTGTGCTGATAAGATAAGAGCAGTGGGAGTGGGGTGGGGGCCGTGGTCGTTGATCTTGTGTCAGCGTCATTCCTGCCCTGGATTGATGCGAAGCAACCATTTATTGTGCCCAACGTCATCCTAGAAAGCCGTACGAACGAACAGAACAACCTTGACCAAGTATCTTCCGTTGCCTGTAGCGCGCTGTTTAATACTATTTTTTTTTTAATTTTTTTTTCTTGCTTCTGCTAGCAACGCCCCAAGTTGCTTCCTCAGAACCTGGCTTCAGCTGACTTACTTCACCGGTAGCTGCCCCCCTCTTCACCTCTCCCGTACATGAGGTTAAGACTTTCTAATAGTCTCCAGCTTTCCCATCTACCTATTATCCCGCTTTTCGGGCCATCTGCCAACTACGGCCTGCCTCTCACGAGCTCTTGTTCCCCTCACACATCACCCGCCCTACCCGCATCGCGACACTCCCCTAGTCACCCACAATGAGCCAACAAGCACCTCGTCGCTACCCCAAACACAAGCGGAACCCATCCGCAAACAGAGTCTCCGACTATGAGTCTGATGCCCCGTATGTGGTCGATACAACCCCCAACCCCAAGCTGGCCAACCGCACAAACACCGAGGTCAACCTCAAAGTCATCCGCAACTACCTGCCCGATGTCAACCACATAAACTACTGTAACGCCAATGCAGTTGTCTATGGATTCAACACTGCCCAGTCCGAGTGGATGAGAACCAACATCGATGGCCCTCTTTTTGTCTGTCAATCCGGTACCTCTGGAGCTACTGTCCAGATAAATGGCTACATCTTCATTCTCAACCGCAAGAACACCGAAAACCGTGTCTACAGCTTCCGCAATATTGTCGATATTGATATCACTTCAGAGTATCTCATCCTGATAATGGACGAGCCGGGAAACGATGCTGTCGGTCTTTGGGTACATGCAGCTAATGATGCCGATCGCATTGCTTCGATGAACAAAATCCGCGACGTCATAATGGAAGTAAAGAATGCCGCGCCGCCTTCTGCATCAGCGTCATCAGCCCCGCCCCCCGTTTCCGGCGGCGTGCAAGCGCCTATGCAGCAACAACACCAGCAGCCACAACAGTTGCAGTCGCAAACAGACGCCTCCAACCAGTATCAGTACCAGAATCAACATCCACCACACATGTACCAGCCACAAATCCAGCAGCAGCAGTACGCCGCCGAGCAATACCCGGGGCAATACGCGCCGCAGTTTCAAGGGCAATCCGAGGGCACGAGCCAGAAGATTGATGTGCAAATGTTGTTTGACCGACAGATGTGAAGCTGTCTTGCTGTGCCATGTCACTTCCCAAGAGCGTTTTGGGGCAAGCTTTTATTTATATTTCCGAGTAATGTCTAGCACGATTATCTATAACTTTTTTTGAGCCCTCTGTCTCGTTGTCTGCGATTCTCTATTGGCGTGCATTCTTTTTCTCACACATGTCAATTTGGCATGCATAGGCAGGTGAGCTCTAGACGAGGCATTCAAGTAGGAACGGGGGACCAGCAGAAGAAGAGAGAGAGATAGTGAAAAAAAAGGAACGCCTAGTTGTTTCTATAGCGTGATATTTAGGCAATGACAAGATATAACGGTAATGTAAAAGACATGCTGTTAGATGTTCGATTTTCACCACAAAAGCAAAGAGATGAAGTAAGAAAAAGGATCGAGATAGTAGAAAGTCTAGGCACTTATTGACGCCCATGTCTGGATTCTAAACAATTATGGGGAAAGTAAAAGAGAAGATGGAGATATGAAGAGACAAAGAAAGAGAAATGACAAGCCCAGACAGATTGAGGTATGAGGCAAAGCCCAAGCCTAGAGTGAATGAATGATGATTGCAAGGGCACACATGTATCTTACACGATGCAGTTATAGACATCTCCGTATACGCAGGCGCGTGAACAAGCGTTGAAGTCGCCAAGGGAAAGAGGTGGAGCAAAAGCAAAGCCTAGCTAAGCCAAGCCAAGGTAGTAGGAGTGGCGGTGGCAATCATGTGAACGCAACAAATAGTCGCGGCATGGGAGCAATAGCAATGCCGACGGCGACAGGACTGTTTCTGTGTCTTGTTTCGCTAGACTGTCCCGCTGATGCTGAGCTCGCGGATTTCTTGGAGAACCTGCTCGACACGATCATCAAGCTGGCCCGAGGCATACAAATCTCTTGTTTCAGGATCGAGATATTGTTGAACCTGTGCCATGCGCGAATATGCCTCAGCGCAGAAGCGTAGTTGGATTTTGACAAGAGCTTCGAAGCTGGGATCGAGGTACGGCACACGCAAGTCGATCAACTGCGGCAGCTCGGTGCTGAGTTGCTCGTTGAGCTGCTCATATGTGGCCTTGGCCATTTCCATTTCCTTTTCGGCGCGGGGGAGCTTTGTCACGTCTTTGTCGGGCTTGTCAGCTAGCTTCTTGACCTTGGCACGCAGTGCATCGTAATCTAGTAGTTTATGGCCACGCTTCTTGATACCTAGAGAGTAGGGAACGGCCATGGCCAGTCAGTAAAGGCGCTTTCGCTGGATGTGGTTTGTCTGATGATGTCTATGATACGTACATTCGTTAACATCTGGGAAGTAGGCGCAAAACCGGGTGATAGGCTCCAACACTGTTGTTCTGTTGAAGGAAGAAGAACTGTTAGCGATGGTCGTAGACTGCGAGGGGTGGAGGCATGGCTGGAGGGGACGTACCGGTAGGGACCATCCAGGGCCTTGATAGTTTCGGCATCAAGATCTTCGACTGCTTGCTTGTAGCTTCGACTAACGCCATCCTTGGCGCCAGCGTCACCATAGAAGGCGTCTATAGTCTCAGCAATGCGCATCTGTGAAGCAGTCATGGCTGTGGGCATGTGGTTAGCAGGAGGGCCAATCGCATAGCGAGAGTCGAGTGTATTGTGTGCGGGTGCTCACCTCGTAGCGAGTCGAGGTAGCCTTTGGCTTCCTTCTGCAGACGGTTTGCAGCAGTCTCCATGGTACGGAATCGCCTAGAAAATCACATGTCAGCATGCGAAGTACGTTTGCAGAGCCAGAGCGAGGGGTGGAATCGAAGCGACTACGGGGGAGGATGCATGGGAATGCAGGCGGCAGCGGCGGCTTACCTCTCTTCAATTTCATAATCGCGATCGTTTGTCTTTTCAACGTAGCCTAGTTGGAAGCAAAGCGTCAGTGTGCCAAGTAGCTTTGATTGGGGCTTCCCACTCGGGGCGCCGTTGCATAACGAAGGACGACGAGCGCAGCATACCAGTCTTCATCATGACCTGGGTCGTAGCCCGGTTGACGTTTTTTTTAAAGCCTGTGAATCCGAATCAGCAAACGCAATGTACACTGAGAGCGCGGCGTGTTCTCCTCACCTGCCCAGGACATTTTATCGGATGGCGGGGATGATGGCAGTGGCGGCAGTGGTGGCAGTGATAATGGCGGCGGTGATTATGGCGGTTGTGATTATGACGATAGTGAGCGATGGTCCTTTGAGAGTATTCCCAGCGTGGTTCGGATCGGCGGCTGTTGACTGGCGGGAGAAAGAGAGCGCCCTCAGTGAATGAATAAATGGCTTGAGTGGTTTTGGGGGGGGGGGAGG
>MKGM01000247.1:14254-35631 GCA_002018265.1 Ceratocystis harringtonii | reverse complement strand
CCCCGCGCCCGGCCCCCTCCTCCTCCTCCCTAACTACGAATCTTTTCTTCTTTTTTATACCTAACTTACACGTGGTTTCTTAACAAGAATCGTCCGATATGTACAATCAATACATGTACTGCACTGCCAATCGCATGGTGTGCCCTCCCCCACTTTGTTGCTCTCGCATGAACTGAACGATGATAAACAAGATAATTTTGTTCGCTGATGTTTTATTCTCTATTCTCTTCTCTTCGATTTGTGTTTGTGCTTTTTTTTTTCTTACTTTTTTTTTCTTATATTTTATTATCATGGGCTGTATGGATAGCGGCAGCTTCCCATTTTCTTTTTTTTTTCTTCTACTTGTCATATTGTTCCTTTCTTTCTTCCATTGCATATGCGGACATGCGTGTTTAGCTTCCTCTGTTCATTGCGTTTGAATTCTATTTCTAGTTCATGACTTCTCCCTGTTCCCCGTGACCATCTGCAAAGAAAGACTCTAGAAAATATATAACGAACACAAAACACAATTACCAATGGTTACTCATACCAATTGCTAATATTGGCTGGGGGCTTAGAACTTGTAGACCTGCTCAGCAGTGTAGCCCAGCTCCTTGAGAGCACCCTTTAGCTCGCCCTGGTCTTTGGGAGAAACCTTGCTGCCCGAGACGGCGTTCATCAGGCCAGGGGGTCCACAAACGAAGACTTTGATGTTCTCTTCCTTGGGCTCGGGCAGAGTAGTCTTAAGCAGCTCCTTAGTAACAAAGCCCTTGCCACCCTTCCAGGAAGATGAGGGCTTGTCTAGTAGGTAGAAGGCGCGGAAGCGCTGGGGGTAGGTGTTCTCAAGCTTGTCGAGCTCGGCCTTGAGTAGGATGTCATCCTCGGTGACGTTACCGAAGATTAGGGTGACCTTGGTCTTGTCTTCAGGGTTGCTGAAGATGCCGCGCAGAAGCTGGTACATGGGGGTAATGCCAGTGCCACCAGCAATCAGAGCGATTTCAGGGTGCTTGTTGGCGGACCACGGATACTTGGGTAGAGGGCCCTTAACATCCAGCTTGTCGCCGGGCTTCAGGTTGTGGATGTGGGAGGACATGGGGCCATCAGGGTACTTCTTGACAACGAGGTCCATGTATCCCTTGGCATCTGTTGGAGAACAACAAGAAACAGCAAGTCAGTAACTGGGTGGGTAGGGAAAGAGGAGAAGGGAAACCGACCTTCGTCACTGGTAGGGGTGTAGGGGCGGATAACAGCCTTCTCGGCGCCCTCGGGCTTGAACTTGGTTAGGACAGCCGAGGTGAAAAAGACGCCGGAAACAGACTCGGAGTCAGGGAGCTTGAGGCGGAGCAGTTTAGTGTTGGGTGAAAGATCCTTGACGTCGGAGACCTCGAGGCTTAGAAAGCCTTGCGGGCCGCCAGTCAAGGCCTTCTTGATCTCAACGGGGGCGGCGGCAGAAGCCTTGGCGCCATTGCCACTGGACAAATAGTAGCCACCGACAGCAAGCGCGGCAGCGCCAGCAGCATAGAGAGCAGAGTTGGAGCTGGGCTTGGGGGCTTGTTCCGGGGACTTGGGGACAGCATTGGGGGATTCGGAGGCGAAGGCGCGGACTTGCTAGAGGAGCGGAAAGGGATAGTCAAAGAGCTGGAGGTTAGCCAGGATATTAAAACATGATGCAATGTTTGAAGCACTACTGGTGATTTAGATGTACGGCTTCGGCTTGCTTGTCGTTGCATTTTTTTTCTTCTTTTTTTATTTTTTTTATTGGCCTTTGATGCATTGTATGTACTGGGTGATTGGGTGGAGTTCTGGAACAAGAGCTTTGCTTACCTGGCGAAAGGGCCGGGTAATACGTATAGCGGACCGGGCGAACATTGTGACGGATTTCGAACAGGGACACAGCAACAAAAATGGTAGAAACAGGGTCAGGATGAACTAAATTGCGCTCTATTGGAAGCAATGTGTTTGGCTGGTGATGCAGAAGAGAAGGAAAGGCAAGGAATAGGAAAGGCTAGAAAAAGTAGGTCCGGCTTTGGGGGCAAGGAAGGAAGGAAAGCTCGGTCAGCGCAGCGCAGCACTGGTTGGAGCTTTGCTTTCTTGCCGAATGAGCAACTGCTATGTAGGGAAGCAAAAGCGGTAATAGAAGCGGAGAGCTTCGGACAGCTGCCACAGCCCCTTGTCAGCTGTCAGGAATATACGAGCAACCCAGTAGCCAGGGAGCAAGGGGCTTAATGCAATGCAGGTTCCTCAGCCCAACCCCTCCCCTCAACCCCTCGTCCTCCCCACGCCCTTGCTCTTCAACTTGCCTTCTTGGTCTCTCTTCCAGTCTCTATAGGTCTATGGAGCTTCATATAGCTCTGTAGTCTTGCAGCCAAACTGCCTGTTATGCCTGATGACTGGCCTTGCATTGCCGCAATGGCAAGATGGAAAAGATGACTGCAGTTGCAGAGTGGATCACATGATGCAACATATGCACGATCATGGGCTCTTTGCTTGGGGCTCCTGTCTTTAGCCTTCTTTGTGGTTCTTTTGCGCCCTTATCAAAGCTTTGTTTGGCTAGTTTGTGCCTAAAACTGAGTGGATAGAAAGGCCTGGCTGGGCGTGCAGCATCCCTCCATCCATTGATGACTCTCTCTAGGGCATCAGTTGTTGAGAAGTAGCCCTGAGACCTTTTTTTATGAGGCGTTTTCTTTCTTCTTTCCTTCCTTTCCTTCTCTTTCTTCCTTTTGTACATTTCTGGTAGGTGACTTTTTATGTCTCCAATCAATGAGGCCGGCATTCTGACCACTCGGCTGTATATCTACACTCAGCCCTTGCACTTGTCCTTCTTTTTCTCTCTCCATACACTCGTGTGTATATATATACGTACATATATAGCCAGCTGATCTTCTTTCTCTTCCCTCTCGCTGCAGATCATGCCGTCTAAAGAGCCGTCCTCGTCGGGCCGCTCCAAAACTGGCCGCTCGTCTCGCCGAAGCGAGCGTAGCAACCGTCATGGTACTTCCTCCCGCACCCATGGTGCAGCCAATGAGGACCCTTCCTACTCTAACTCGCCTTACCAACAATCTGTGCGAGCTGCAGAGTCGCGCTTCTCGCTGACTGATCAGTTTGCAACAACTGCCCGCGAGTTTGAGTTTGGCTTCGACGACGCCTCGTCCGTCTTCACCAAAATCACCGATGTTGCTGACGACCATCCCGACCCGCCGTATGATGACGAGGCTGAGGCTCCGGCTGTTGTAGAGAACGTTGTTGGCCCCAAGGCAGCATGGGAAGATGTCGAAGAAGATTTTGACTACGTTGAGTCTAGCCATTATGACATTTTGTGCCTGCCTCGAAACTCAGCCCTGACCCAGGATCAGATCCGCCGTGCATTTTACCGTCAGTTCATGTTGCTTTACCCCGAAGCCCATGCCAGCAAATACCGTGCCATGGCCGCGAACCACTTCTTAAAATCGCAGCAGGCCTACGAGACTCTGATGGATCCCCAACGTCGGGCTGAGTATGATGTGCTTGGAGAAGATTGCGAGGATGCCGAGGCCCTCGTACATGGTCACTACGACTCTGCTGTTGAGGGCAAGCTGCGGGCCCGGATGCAACAGGTTGTTTATGGGACCTCTGAAGTTGGCGTCCGTATTGATGCCTCTAAACTGTATAACCAGCTTTACCGCCAACTAAGTAAACGCAAGACCCCAACTGCCGCAAGTCTGGCTCAAAGTATGAAGCCGTTGGACTACGCTCTCAGCCAGTCATTCACTGTGGCTGTCCCTGTGCATCGCGCCCTGCCGTTAGCCCAGCTCCGCGCTGCAAAGAAGAGGCTGGGCGACATAATGGCCAACCTCAGACCAGACAAGGGAAAGGAAAAGAGCAAGAAGCGGAGTCGAGACCGGGACCGAGATAAGACGTCGGCGGCAGCTGGAAGTTCCAACTACTACATGGCTATTCCTACTGTGACTGTGGCTGGCTCGTTATATGGCCTTGTTGATGGACTTACTCAGGCTAATGTCTCATCGTCGCTGTTGACCGACCGCGTCCAGCCCCTCCTACCGCTCACCATCCCTCGCCATCGCATTGTTCAACTGGGCGAGCTGAAATGTACGCCTCTGATTGCTGTCCGTGTTCGTCAAGAGATAATTCACCGTGCCCGGGCCGCCGCAAGCACAGAAAGCGCTATAAGAACTTCCTCATCTGCTGCTATTGCTGGATCCGAAGAGCGCTGGACAAAGAGCGCTATCGAAGTGGAAACCGACGTTATTCCTGAGCGGTCACTGACCGCCCGTGTTTCGCATACTTTCCTCCTCCCTTACAGCTCTGTTCCTTGGAACATTGAGGCTAGTGCTACTAATGGCCGTTATGTGACTGGTGGTATCCCCCGTCTAGGCATGGGCGTGTACCGCAAGATTGGTCCTGGAACGGCCTTTTTCCGCGCCGATAGCGGCGACTGGCGCTTTGGAAGCGGCAGAGTCTGCAACTTCTTTGGCCAGTTTGCGAAGGAAAGTAAGAAATGGTTCTATGCCGACTTTCAGTTCCCACTGAAAACCACGCCGAGCATCGAGATTGGCTATAAGACTACGCCATGTGAGCGATGGACGACTACCAACTACGCCGATATCCCACGCGGCGAGTCGGGCATTCGTGGGATGGTCCGTGAATCTTCATTTGCTGGTCGTGGTTCATGGGCTGTATCAGTGTCTGCCATGCCTAGCGATGCCTTTGCCGGCTATCTTCGCTACAGCCGCGATATCCCCTACCTGGCCCCAACCCAGAATCCATCTCGTATTGAAGCCGAGCTGTGTGGCAACTCTGCCGATTACTACCTAGCTTTGCGTAACCTATGGCAAGTTGGTAACTTTGCACGCCTGGGCCTTGAGGTTAGTGTTAGCGCTTACCATGTTCACCTGTCTCTATACTGGTCCCGGCTAAGCCATGCTGTCAGTCTTCCGGTATTAGTGGCTCCGCGTACCATGATCTCAGACAAGATGGTTGCCTGGGGAGCTGTGGTGCCGTTTGTTACTGTGGCGCTGGGCCAACTTGGACGCCGCTGGTTAAACCGTAGTCGGGTAGCCAAGAAGATGGCGCGCAACCAGGAGGCCGTACGGGCATACATTGACCAAAAGCGGGTCGATGCCGAGGAGGTCGAGTACTTGATTGGGGGCTTTGTTGAGACACACCAAAAGCGCGAGGCAAAGAAGGGTGGCCTAGTTATTTTGAGTGCCAAGTACGGTGTCAAGGAAGGGACAGGAAGCAACGCAGCTTGGAGCGGTGGGGAGGTCGCTGACGTCAGAGTCGCAGTGGCGGCGCTGGTAGACGGTGACGGCCGGCTGGAGATCCCATACGGAGTGCGCAAGAGCCATATTCCCGGTTTCTGGGACCCGATGCCATTGCAGGAGAAAGTCCTGCATGTACGGTACATGTATAGAGGCAGAGAGGCTGTAGTGGAGGTCCGTGGTAAGGAAGGTCTTGTTCTACCACCAGTGTAAAGACTGACGCATGGAAAACATAAAAAAAAACTAAGTTCTTGACGATAAAGCGACGAAAGAAAAAGAAAAAAAGAAATAAGGGGGGGGGGTACAAAGCAACGCAACCATTTTAATGGGGGACCGTTCTAGCGTGACAGAGTTTCTCAAGATCCAGTCTCATTGTTATGAACTATAAAAAGGATATATATATATATATATATATACATTATGCAAACCGACCCAAATATTTTGTATGCTGTGATGAATCAAGGTGAAGCATTTCCAGCGCTCAAGCAAAGCTGCTGCTAATTAAGAATTACTGTCAGCGAGGCAACTAGGCCCTTTTAACTTGAAGTCTTGATACTGTAGCCTCCTGCCAGCCTCGTCTTGCCTTGGAGCTATTTTAGAAGCCCAGCGCGTTGTTCCACACTGTAACCGTCTGGTCGCTGCGATCGGCGGGGAAACCAATCGCGGCAACTTGAGCCTTGGCCGCCTGGCAGAGGGTATTGGCCTCATTATCAGCACCGCACTGGTTAGTCAGCTCGTCGCAGATGCGATTGGTGATGATATTGGGGTTGAGAGCCTCTCGCTGGATGGCCTCGATATTGGGATCATTGGCCTGGAAGGTGAACTCCGTGGCAGGGCGGCCGCCAAGGCCTCCTTCGCGGCGCATTGTGGGGTCACAGGAGCCGAAGTCGGCAGCACCACCGCCAACAGCAGTGGATGAAAGGGAAGCACTATCTCCGCCCTCTTTGGTGTTTCCCGTGTTTCCCGTGTTGCCAGTGTTGCCAGTGTTCCCAGGTTGTCCACCATTGTTGCCACTGTTGCCAGCGTTGCCGCTAGAGCTAGGGGGGGAAGTAGTGGGAGTGCGAGTAGTAGTAGAGAGTGTAGTGGGGTTTGCAACAACGTTTGCGACGTTGCCGTTGTTCCCAGGTTGTCCACCATTGTTGCCACTGTTGCCAGCGTTGCCAGCGTTGCCAGCGTTGCCGCTAGAGCTAGGGGGGGAAGTAGTGGGAGTGCGAGTAGTAGTAGAGATTGTAGTGGGGTTTGCAACGACGTTTGCGACGTTGCCGTTGTTCCCAGGTTGTCCACCATTGTTGCCACTGTTATCGTTTTTGCCGTTATTCTGAGCACCGGCCTCTACAGAAGTGAAGTTGCTGAACCCTTGGGCAATGGAAATATCGGCAACAGACAAGCCGTCTGCAGGGAACGGAGAGGTCAACGAAAGCTTGGAGTTCTCATTCTGAACATCTGACCCAACGGTAGCCGGGTCGACCAGCGGCAAAATACCACGCAGGGCTTCTGTAGCTGGCAGATCAGCGGACGCGCACAGAGAGTCAACCTTGGTATTGGACGGGTTGAAGTTGCGCTCAGCAGCAACTAGCTGCTTAGCAGCGTCAATAACTTGGGGGTCATCTCCCAGTGTGTTGACAATCTCGTCGGCGAGCGCCAATTTATCACACGGGTTGGAAGAAGCTAACAAGACATTGGGAACTTGACCAGAAAGAATGCCGGCTTGGCCAGGAGAGCCAAATTGATCAAGCTGCGAAATGGCGGGGCCAGGGATTCCTTCTTGATTAAAACGGGACTCGGCAAAGGCCAGCAAAGAGGAGAGAATAACGAGCTTGGAGGTGGAAGACATTCTGTGTATTTAGAGTAAAGGATGATAGACTTGGATGTAGGACAGGATCAGAGAAAGGAAGAAGGGCTAACGCCGAGAGAGCGAAAAATAAATAAATAAAAAAGAATACGTAAGAAAAGATCAAAAAAGTAAGAAAGAAAGAGGTAAATCTGACAATACCAGCTGGCAGATTAATAGAAAGGGCAGTAAGTTAGAAAAGGGACTGTTCACAGAACGTCAAAGAAAGAAAAAGCGACGAAGCCGAAAAAGAAATGGAAATATAGGTAGATCGATGATGAAGAAGAGGAGATAGGAAAGAGAAGGCTACTGAAGCGGAAGATGCGATCTTTTATAGACGAAGAACGGAGATAGTACAGACGACTGCATAAATGATGAGGTGCTTCCAGAGCCGTAAAGAGAGCAAGGTGGGCTGAGATCGGATGGACTTCGTCCGTAAGTACAGGCTCTAGACCATGGTCTATGGCCCAGTCCTGTTGCCTAGCGCTTAGCATCATAGCGAAGCTAAGCCTTGATTCTGGAGAGGATGGCTGATCAGACAGTATCGTGAGTTTTGGGTCAGAAACTTTCTGATGGTAATCAGACAAGCCGAGTTTCTCCCAGTACTACCTCAAGCGATATTTCTATGAGGAAAGGCCATCCCATGCTTTAGAAACGCGCTGTTAGCTAAGGAAACTTGACATGTCATGGTAGGAATATCAAACAAATTGAGTGTGGAAGAGATGACGCGAGAGGTCTTGGATGGTACGTTTGATCGGCATCGGCTAACACAGAAGCCCATTTCTCCCTAAGCCCCGTTTTGACACTTGTTTTGAGACCGTTTCTCCCTTTCTCGCGTGTCTCTGGTGAGCATTTGATCTTCCAAGTGTTAGAAGGATATTTAGTTTCACTGGTAAAGAAGCCGCCGGTCTGGCTTGGAGTCTGATGGCAGACGTTGTTTCAGGAGCTGTGTGGTACTGGTCTGCTTGTGTAACACACATAAGTCACGGGGTGTGCTACTGTTGGGGTTAGCTGTTGAGTCTATCTTAGGGTTAAGACACTGCTTAGTTTAGTTATCATAGCGACAACGCTGATTCTGATTCTATGGCGATTGTAGACAGGAACATGTCACGGAATAAGGCTCCGGGCTAGGCCAGGCAGACACTTATTTTTCAGATTGTCTTTCTCCCAAGTCCGGGAATAATATCACAAGATGCCTTGTTTGAGGCAAGGCAACGAATGCCCGACAGCATCACGGGGCCATGCCCTTTTTGTTAGAAGATTCCCATACAGAAATGACTGACAAGCTAATAGATACGCTCGCACGCTATCGAGAATACTGATTCTTGAATTCAGATTCTTCAATAAAGCGACAGCGGAACACAAACAGACAAGGCACGAGATGCCAGCTCTCCATACCTGGGATGCAAAGCCTTAACAGGCCTATATGGGCTTGGGACATTGCCTGGACGGCACGTCTATTGAGCTATCGCTAGTCCGCTGATCCAGCCCATCGGTACACCGCTTGATACGGTTGGATCAAGAACCAGAAATCCCGCAGATGCTGGGACAACGCTTGGAGGCGCAAGAACTATCCCAGGCTAAAACGCTTCTGCCAGACTTGGACCTGGATATAGCTTGATTCGGATGGCTGCTATTAGCCCATTTGGAGTCATTGGTATGTCTCAAGACCTATTCATGCCCGCTTTTCGTGGATTGCGCCTACAAGGCTATACAGACGACACTGCCCCATGATGCCATTCCTCGGTATCATTGGGGTTGGTGCCCATCAGTGGCTCTTTCGTATTGCCTTTGCATGAGTAACTGGTATGTATGGGAGGCTAGCTATACCTGTAACGCAACTATCTCGCTCCCCACACTCAGTTGCCGCGCTTCTGTGAAGATTGAATGCAGCGGCTCACTGCTCCCCGGACATGATAATCTCACCTGCTTGATCATTACGCCGAACTCCGGCTACTAAGCCAAGAAACAGTGGTATATTCAGCCCGGGCTCTCGTTGCTATGCGTTCCTAAATATCCTATCAAACATCACAACATATCGAATAGATCGAACATATCAAACGCTAGTCAAAATTGCTCTGCGAAGGAAACCACCAGAGCTACACCAGGGCAGGCATCGTGCCTGTACAATGTCATGGATCGGATGCAGTCTTATCTAGGGTGAACTTTGCAGGTACCGAGTGTTTTGTGGCCCCAGGTGCTTGCCTTTCACTTTTATCTTATTAGGGCACCTGGCGAGCACAAGTGAACGCAAACCTCCAGCTTTCCATCTACGGTGCCTTCGCGCAATCGAGGCCTAGCCCCGTGATGATGCCTGAGTATTGATCGCTTTAGACGATATGTCTCAGGATGTGCGTTCGCATCCAAGAGGAGGAGCATAGTCACCCGCAACATGGGCATCTGCCCCAATTGGCTCAAATTTCCGTTATATAGCAAAGAGCTATCCAAATGCTGCACCCAAAACACTGTAGCTGTGAGTCGACGTCGACCTACTCGCACTGGCCGTCCACGGGCCATCGACGATTACATAATCTCTAGAACTAGAAGAACTTTGCGGCCATGAGCTTGGGAGTTGCTGAAAAAACCTTATTATGTAATCACCCTGGTACAAGCTTGGTCAAAGCCTTGGGCTGTGAAAGGGTGATTTTCTAGAAGGCCTTTGTTTGTTCTAGAAATTACACTCCCCTTCCCTTGTCACCAATCCGTCCCTCTTTTGGCTCAGCCGCCAACTTCTAGCATGGCTTTCGTTCCCAACAATGAGACCCCCCAGGCAAAGCCACGAAAACCCTCAGGATACAAATGGGAAAGATCCTTAGGAAAAAGAAAGCAGCCTTCCGAGTTGTTCCCGTTGGTCGCAGCGCTTGTGGGCCCGGGTAGACGAGCAATTTATGTGTATTTATCTTGGTACTTTCAACATACGTTGTTGTTTTTCTTCCTTGTCCGACCTCCCTCGGAATACGGCCTAACTCCTGGTCTTTCTAGCCATGGCTCCAGCTAAAAGAGAGTTGTCATAAGAGAAACGGGGCCAAGACGACGAATTGGGGGTACATGATAGATACAAGGCACGGTGCAAGGATTGGATTGAAGAGAATGGCCAAGTCAAGTCAACATATTGTACATGGACTCATACTAAGCTAAGTATCTCTACAGTTACGATAAATTCATAGCGCGGGCTTATCTATCAGCTTGTCAAGTGACGAGCTAATGAACTTCTTAAGCGCGGGCTTGTTTCTGACTTGACCGTGGAATAAATAATTCTATAAAATCTTTGGAAGATAATCTGGCAATTCTTGATCTGGGTTGGCCTCAACTTCACGAGAGTGCACTTGCAGATAGAGAAGCCAAGACGTAGGCATAGCATAGCATTGTAATATTGTGGGAGGAGTTGCAAAAGAAAGGAGAAAAGATATGTCTCCTCATTTTCTCTTTTCTCATCTCTGGTCCTCCCGCCACACCACACCACCATATCACATCAGCTACGCGCACAGATTGCATGGTAGTTTCTCTCTGGCCTTTTGAAATTTTGACATGCCACAAAAGCAGAGCACTGGACGACATTAGCCTTCACTCTCCAGCGGGTGACTTGCATCGAATTTTTCCCGGACTTTGGGCGGCTGTTTGCGTAGTGGAAGAATAGGAGCAACCTGGAGAACCGCAACAGTACAATATCCAGCCGAAATTTGGCCCAGGCTCAATGGCTTCTTCGGTCGCTATGCTTTAGCCACTGATGGTTGATACTCAAGGATGAGGGAAACAAAATGTCCGGGGTGTCTTTGTCAACGCACACCGAGAAAAGGGGGCTTTTCTTCTGCTTCTTCTTCTTCTGCTCCTCCTGCTCCTCCTGCTCCTTCTGCTCCTTCTGCTCCTTCTTCTACCTCCTCCGCCTCCTCCTCTCCTTTCTTCTGATTCTTCTGAGGAGATTAATTTTGTCAGGAGCAAAAGCCAGTGACTCAAGGACCAGCGGGTGGCCTCGTACGAAGGGGTGTCTGCTTAGCGCGCAGGTAGTCCAGTCCCAGTCGAGCGAGGGGGTATAGGTTTGCTGAGTGCATAGAAGGCAGCATTAGGTTTGCACCCTCGTTTCGGATCGGAGATGCATATGCATGTGTGCAGTAAACACCCTGAGGCTCTGTTTGCTTTGAGAAGGAGGCTCTACAGACCAGGAGTCTCTTGGCAGGCCAGGCCCTGAAGCTCCAGCTCTGATTGGCCCAAATTAAAAGACCGGCCTAGCCTTTGTTCGGGAGATCCACTAGGGGCCCTTGTCCAGAGTAGCACTCAAGCATGTACCTTATGTACTACCACACACGGGAACTGTACTTGCAGGTTTTTTTTCTTCTTTTTCTTTTTCCTCTTTGGGCCTAAAGAGAAAAAAGAGGAAGGGGGGGTCTCAGAAACCGAACGCCGCTTAGCTACCGAAGCCGAGAATCGTCCGATGGGGGAGGCCAGTAAGCAAGAGATCAACGACCCTGATCGTGAAATACGAATGACTTGGCCTTCCGCTTTGTCTTCTAGAGCCTGCTAAATTATTCGCCATCGAGCCCCCTGGAATTTTTCATAGCAGAGAGAGTTTGCATTGTGTGTGTGTGCAAGTACAAGATGTACCAGTGTACCAGCGTACCAGCGTACCAGTGTGATGCCTAGGCTTGTATAGGCGTACCGTGACATTAATGCATGTTATTCTGTCTATCAAGCCCTCGCAGGAACTTCATCCCATGTTCGAATAACACTAAACAATCATCCAAGCAAAACCACAAACCTGCCACTATCAATACAGCACAGCACTGCACACCGCACTACCCAGCGCAGCACAGCGCAGCACAGCCCTCCCAAGCTCAGGGCCTCAAATGTCAGAAACCTAGCCGGACGACAGGAGACCCAAGAATTCACTCACACTACCACATCCTTAAGCTCGGTAGTATGCGTAGCACCGGGATCATGCATGGTTTGGCAGGGATGCATTGCCCCCGGGCCGTCTCATAATGCGTCTTCCATCTTGGTGATATTCCCAGATGAACACATAGCACACGCGCTTTGTGGTTGAAATTGATGGACAATTTATATATATAAAATATGAGCGAAAATGGTGAAATACGGAAATGTTAACAACGAGCTCCTATCCTTTTATGATAATAAAATTGCGACCACCATTGCCCACCCCATCGTTTCTGGCAGAAAAAAAAAATAAACGAAAAAGGCACCTGGCCCGGTATTTGCATCTGATAAGGCCTGGGATCCTCGCAGTCGCGTCGTAGCTCGTCCTATACTGGTGCATCTAGAAGTTTGGAAAGTTGGGCTGAACTTGGTAAAAAAAAAATCTTGAGAGAGGGAACACAAGCAACAAGAACAAGGGAGAAAAAAAAAAAAGCAAGCAAGCGGGGATGGGGAAAAGGAGATGAGGCGATGGGTGTTGAGCTGTTGCTCATGCTGATCAAGATCAAATTAGATCTGATAAGAAAAACAAGACCAAAGAGAAACGAAAAAAACATGAGGCAAATATCCGGTGGAATCAATCCAGCTAGATGGTTAGCCTCATTTCTTTCTTTCCTTCCTTTCAGGGATTTTCTCTAGTAGGTTAAAGAAAAGGGAAAATTTCTTCTTTGCTTGCTTTAAATTGTCATAGCGACAACCGCCCGAGGACCTCCGAGGCGAGGCCGAGCTAGAAAGAGACCGGCCTCTTACACAGAGAACAAAAGAGAAGAAATCATAAGGGGCGAAAGAAAAGAAGAAAAAAAAGCAAAATCAAAATCAAAAATCCAACGGCATTGTAGCAGTCTCAGTAAAACTTCGAGCACCACACGAACAACTGCGGCGCTCAGCTCTTCACAGTAAAACAAAAAAAGACAAAGGAAAATAGTATAGGGCTTGCTTTAGTGGCCACTGCTAATGCCCTTGGCCGCGTCAGACCACGGCATAGGGAACACGGGAAGCTTGAAGAACGAATTGCTGCTGTCTTGAAGACCCGCCAGAGCGTTGTACCAGGCCAAGAAGGCTGCCAACATGCCAAACAGGCCGCCGGCTGTGGCTAGATTGTGGCCAGTCTCAACAGCTCCCTCGGATAAAGCGTAGTTCTCGACCGCGAGGCATAGGAAGGCAATGTCGAGAGTGAAGAAGAGCATGAAGAACATGACTGTCGACTTGAGGGTACATAGCAGGAGCAGTGTAGTGAAAATCCACCAGCCCGTGAGGAAAAACCCAATAGCCGAGTTGAGGTCCTTGGCATCCTCCGCATATGGGCCATCGACGGTGTTGGTAAGCTTGAAGGCAGGAGTGGTCAGAATACCAAAGGCGATCCAGAAGCCACCATACGAGGTAAAAGCAGTGGCACCGAACGTGTTGCCAACAGCGAACTCCCTAGAAGATAGTCAAAGGTTAGTGACTGGTATTGATTATGCTTGTGCAGATATACGAAGGCCTAAAACTTACCACATGCCGGCAAGCATCTGGACAAAGCCGCCATAGGCATACGCCAGAGTCATGATGATGGTGTTGGTGTGCACACCGCGTGCACGCATGTTGATGCAAGACAAGACAAAAGTAGTCAGGGCAAAGGCGGAAAGACCCAGGGGCGCAGGGTTGGCAAACTTCCGGTGTTCGTAGGGGCGAAGCTGCGAAGCCTGGACGACAACACGGTCTTCGTGGTAGTTAGGGCCGTGACCCTTCTCGATACTGTCGTGGCTCATGGTTGAAAATCTTGTAAGGTCTAGAAGAAAGAAAGAAGGAAAGAAAGAATATGTGAGTAAGAAGTGTTCGTTATTGCAAAAGTGTAATGATGGTGTTGCGATGATTCAATATATGAGCAATGAAGCTAGAATGGTGTATGTATAATCGTGAATGGTATGAAAGGCAGAATATAAGTTGGAAGATCAGAAGAATAACAAATGAAGCGGGAAGCAGAAACACGGCTTTAGTGTATATTTTCTGGAGTGCGGCGTTGGGGGGGTGGGTTGTGAATGGACGACAGCAAGTGTCTAGTCGAAGAGTTAAAGAAGAAGCAAGGAATGGGTATTTGACGATTCATTGAAAGATCTCTGATCGAGAAAGGCAGAGGAATAGAGATGCAGAAGAACAGGACGACGAGCTAGCTTTATGGGCTTTCGTGAAAAGGTGTGGACTCGGGGAGGAGAGGGAGTGCCAAAAGAAAGAGCTAATCCTACTCCGACTCCTTCCCCTTCTGCGGGAGGGACAGGAAAGGAGAAGGAGAAGGCCAGGGCTATACAGCAGGTGAAGTTGCAAGAGACTGAAGAGTAAGACTAGGAGACAAAGCGGTGCACAGTCCAGAAGTCCAGGGTCTCTCTTTCTCGTTGTATAGACGCTCACGCCACCCCCCCCCCCCCAATCTCCTAGCCATCTTTCTTTAGCTCTCCAGCAGGCCCTGGCTTTTTCTTTCTTTGACAAGCAAAGCCATTGATTGACACGATCTTTTTTGTAACTAGCAAAAACAGCAAGAAATCGCCTTGGAGCCGGATCACTGGAAGCAAATGAGGATGAGCCAGGAGAAAGCAGCTTTGCCGGAGGAAAGGGTGATGACTAACTACCTCTTCTTTGAGAGCTGCTAGCGCACTTGAATCACAGCACATGGCGAAGTTGGAGACTGGTGGTGGTGGTGATGGCAGTGACGGCGGTGATGACTTCATACTTCCTCAGCCAATCTCCAACAGCCGTGAATGTGTGCATGTATGTATGTATGAGCAAAGGTGGGGAGAAGGGCGTGGATTGTGTAAGTTGGGGGAGGTCACTCTTTCCTGCTCTCGATAACAGCATAACTTGACTCAGTACCCAAACACGAATCTGACCGAGTCTTGTTGGTACGCAGCAATTCGTGGGATTTGAGAAGCCAGGACGGGAAGAGAATTTTGGGTGGGGGTGTGTGCAATATCTCATGCCCGGTGAGCAAAAGATGGGGGTGTATAAATAGAATGCAAGTCCACATGCCAAAACGGGACAGGAAAATCTGACTAGACAGCCGGGTGTGAAAAAAAAAAAAAAAAAGCACACAGGGTGTGTGCGGAACGGAACAGGCGAAAGCCAGACAACCTATAAAAAACAAGGAAAAAAAAGGGAAAAAAAAAAAAAGAAGGGAGAAGGAGGAGCCATCAGAGAGTCAAAGTCGGGGAGCCTCAAAGGGCCTTTTCTTGGTTTCGCTGCGTTTTCTCTTACACTGTAAGAGATTATCTTGTTTCCGGAATAATCCCCAAATCAACACGCACTCTCTCATGCTCACACTTTCTTGGCAGTGGCAGGTCATTCGGAGAATGTTCGGGCAAGAGGATAGGGGAGAGAACTTTCTGTGATTTGTGCTTATGCTTGCATTTGTTGAGATAAAGCAAAGCAAAGCTTTACTTCACCAACCCATGATCATGGAATCGATAGTGACACCAGCCTTTCCTTATCATGGCTCTCCAGCCTATAGCATAGACACACCCGAAAGGCCTGACGGGGGAGGGAGGAGGGGGGGAGGTGACATGGTGTATGGATGGGTGCATGGAAACAGAACAGCATAAACAAAACGACAAACCAAGGTGCAAAATAGAACAATGGTCGGTCCATGGACATATTGCTTGCCTAGTGGCCAGTGATGACCCAGCAGCAGTAGCCAGATGTCTCGAGCACCTTAACAATGCAAACGCATGGACCAGATTACAATAGATAGGCAGGCTGGGCTAGAGGTGGGCAGTGGGATGATCTATACTTACTCTGAGTGCTACCGTAAGGGTTCTCGTAAGGTGCCATAGTGTAAAGGGCGGAGTATGTGACGGCGAGCGGGTTAAGGCAGTGCTGAAGCTAGCTTGGTGCTCGTGGTGCCTGGTATTTTTGCTGTTGTTCTTCTGGTCAAGGACGAAGAGAGACAATGGCGCGTGGTGATGAGACTCCAGGCCTGGGTATAGATAGGGCTGTTGACTTGTTTGGTGTTTTAGCCGCGAGACGAGACAGCTGCTCTGGAATGAATGAGGCCAGTGGGAGACGAAAGTTAGAGCGTGGTAAGGAAATGCAGTAGAACAAAGAATGGATGAAATGAAGACAATGCAATGTAGAAATGATGAGAAGTCACTGAAGACACAAAGGAAAGAAAAAATGATGCAAAATAAAGAGGTTGTGATAGTACACAAAAGAAACGAAGAGGGTAGTCAGACAGCGTTAGTAAAAGGGCCGGCCAATATATAACGGAGTTTACTTTTTTTGCTTTTATGGTGAAGTATAAAAAGAACAGGAAAGAAAGCGGGAAAAGAAAAAGTAGACAAGCCACGAGATTAAATGGGCGAGGATTATAAAAGAAGCCACCGATAGCCCAAAGGATAGGACACGGTGAAAAATAAGAACAAAGGTTTGCCAAGGTGGCACATGTCGATTTTGAACAGGGAGATCAAGCTTCAAGCACCCACGGGCAAGCTGAGACAAACGAGAAACCAAGGCAAACACCGAGGGGAAATAGGAGACCAAGGGGACAAAAGAAACAGGGATGACAAAGCAAGAGGAAGAAACAAAAAGAAAAAACAGGACAGAAGAGGGACGATGATACAAATACCACACACAGAGGCCGGGGCACCGATGTCAGGCCCTGAAGAAACAAAGGCCAATGACAATGACTCTATCGCCGCACTACGTATGCCTCTCAGATTCTCTGTCCCTCGACAGTAAAAAAGGGGGAAAAGAAAATAGAGTCGCTGTATTCATTGTATCTTGCTGTATCCTGTATCGTCGTTTCATAACTGTTCCCAAGTTCCCGGCGCAACTAAGGACACCGGTAGGGTTACGAGTCTGCTGTATGTGAGCCACCATAAGTCGGGTAGTGCGCCGTTATATTAGGGTTAATACACACTTTCAGGCCAAAAACTGCATCTGTTTTAGTAGACAAATCCTTTAATATTGGCTGCCGCGCTTCCAGCGCTTCGCACAGACCAATCAAAATTGCCTGTGTTTTGGCTCTAATATGCTGTTTTTTTTTGCCTGCGGAAGCTTTTTGTTTCGAGGCTACACAATGAGTATCTGCTCTATCGGCCCTCTCAGGTCTCGAAATCATGTTTTGCTTTGTCTCTTTGTTAAGCTTAGAAGCCTTAGAAACTCCCAGCCAGTTCTACCGCAACGGGCGGCGATCCCTATTCAACCAGCACCGCCTTGCCCGTGACTTTGGCTCTAGGTCTTTGTCCTCTTTCTCCTGTCTCCTTCGGTTTGTATTGTGTCTTGGCTTCTGATCTAACAATGCATAGCCTCGACACAGCTGCGATAGAGCCTCAAGTCTTGGCTTTCCTCAGTTTTATGGGGCTTATTTGCGATGTTCATAATCTACCCAGACAATTGGCCAAGAAGGCCAAGCCATAATCCTGTGCCTCAATACCCAGAATGCACGGCTCCCACACGAAAAATAACAACAAAAAAGGATACATTTCTTGGCTTGACAACTCGTCTCGCTTAGGTTCTCTCTCTATTGTCTGTTTTCCCTTCCCTTTCTCTCTTTTTTTCCGTCTTTCCCCCAGGCCTTTCGTTTCCCTTTTGCTTTCCTTGTGCTCTCTCCTGCTGTCCCCCGCATTATGCCGTAGCTGTCCATATGTTTGTGCCTGTTCCTGCCTGTCCCTTTGCAAGTCTCTTCGGCCTATCCTCCAAGTTGCTATCTTGGACGAGATTCTATACTTGTTGAGCCAAGATGGCTAAGATTCTGTTCCCTTTTACCCCCTTCAGCCTTCCTCCACTCCTTGGAGGCTACTTCGTTCTCATCATCTCGTACCTAACACATCTCAATCTTATGGACCAAATAACCTGCTTCGCGTTCCAAGTATACGAGCGCTGTGTTCTTGGCTTTTCCACTAACCTCCTGTTTTCCTGCCTTATCGTAGAATTCTCCTACCTCTTGGTTGGTCTTTTTGACAGCTTCCAAGACCTAAAGCCTCGGCCATTCCTCCTTGTTCTTGACCTGCTGCTTGAATAGGGCTTTAATAAGGATTGTATTCGGCCTGTATCATCGTATTAGAGGCGCTTAACTGGCTCTCATATGCGTTTCTCTCAACCTCCTCCCTCCTCCCATGTGTTTTATTTACTAAGGGGGTATTTACAGCCGCCTTAGCAGCAGATCATGCTCTTTTAGGCTCTTGTTCCCCTGAAAAAGTCTAGACTAAGTCGTGTAGACATTGAGGCGAAGCAGGTCTACCCCGCTGGAGACGATTCAGAAAGGTGTCGATTGGATTTCAGCGACTTGTCATGTCCCAACTTTTCTTACTTCTTTTTCCTTCTACCATTTACACGTCCCACGCTTGCGGTTTCATGTGCACTGTGGCACCAACACCTGTGCCGAAATCCGCCAGCGGGCTAGTTAGTAATAGGGTCAGGACGGCGGGCTTGACGTCGTACATACAAAGCTTTGTATTGTTTCTAACACCGATGTACAATCCCAGTTCCAAGCTTAGCGCGCCTGGCTCAGTTGAGGCTCTGATTCTTGAAATAACAACTTACACCAACGAACTACATAATCCCGAGCTTCAGTCCTGGCGTCTATTTCAAGAAGCAGAGCCTCAACATTCTCCAAACTTACATGCTGTTGCGAACTCTCGATTTCTTTATTTTTATTTTTTGCTTTCTTTTGCCTCTTGTACGTGCAGTTCCGCGGCCAATGCTTGTTGTCCTGTGCTTCGCCTCGGCTTTGATGCAGATAGAAAGGGACAGAAAGACAGCTGACGTGTGCCCTCCTCTCATAGACGGCCTTCACGTGCAGATCTCGTTTTACATTGAGCACTGATACCCAATCAAAAGCCTTTATTGAGCACCCCCCCCCCCCCTCCAGAGCTTGCATTACAATAGCAGCCCAGCCTAAGTTTCTATAGGCTTTTAGCGCTTGTGCGTTCTCCTTTTTTAGCACTGCTAACCCTTGCACATGACTGCGTTACCCACTGTAAAGTGTACTGGTTATGGGGTGCAAGACCCTATGCAACACCTACTGTACCGTGCGCTTCCAGGCTCGCCTCCTTAACTGTAGTAAATATTTGCCCACTGTATAATAACAGCCAGCTTTTTATGGCTCTCTGTTCTATTTTTGGGCCAACAAGAAACAGCACCCAGCGATCTGTAGTCTCGCTTTGCTATCCTCCCCTGGCCCTATTTAGTCACCTAAATGGACGGACATAATACTGCTTGCGTTTGAAACTGATTTTCTTAGGAAGCCATGCCGATTTCTCCAGTTTCCAAATTGACAACATTGCTCTGAGAGGCGATTCACCCGATCTATCGGCCCTTGCCACTGACTCAGCTTGTCTTGTTGCCAGCAAGAAAAACAGGCTCAGGGCCTTAACAATAGATTCTTGTATCCGTGTTGTCAGTTTCCTGGTCTTTCCATTGCAATGCTCAAATGGAAAACATGATAGAGACTTGGTAACGTCTTGCTCGAAGACTATATGCTGTATATGCTACGACCATGGCGACGAACGGTCTACCATTGTCCCTCCTAATTCAAGGCACTGACTGCATCGACCAACACCAACGCACTGCTACGAACGAATTAGGTCATCATCGGTCAGGAAAGGTTTAAGCGACAAGTTCATCCGTTTCTCCGATTCTAGATAAAAATAATGAGAAGCAGAGTAGCAACAAAACATTTTTTCTTGAAACCTGCCAAGACCCAGCGATCCGGAAAAGCTCTTCGCCTATGAGATAAAGCTTTGCTATCGAACAGACGCTCAGGCGCGATGAAGTTCTAGCTGAAGCTGAAGTAACCCTGCTTCATCCTTCATTTCTCTTTTCTCCCGCGATACAAAGCTACGCCTGCATGCTATTCGTTGGTGCAAGTAAACAAATCCGAGACAGGCCAGAAAAGTGCTCCTCCCCTTTGTATTCCAAACAGCCCGCTAATTAGCGCAGCTCCACTACAGCTATGGGTGCGACAACTTGCTACAAGCTGTTGCGGTAGGCTTACCGATCAAACCTGGAACAGCATTTAGGCGTGCCACGTTCATAAAGCTAGTGCAAGAGGCGTTGCGTCAAAGGCATGATCGTAGTAAATGCGTACGACAAGAAAAAAGGGCTGCTCTAGGGTACAGGAAACAGCAAATAAACAGCTACCACCCCTATCGCCAACCTGGTCGCCATTGCATCATACTGAATCAGCATCGCCGAAACAGCCTAGCGCCCGCCCACTTTTTTGCACCGTATGAGCCTCTGTATCAGCATTTTGGCTTGGGGCTACCATGAGGCATCCTTCTCTATCAATTTATCTCATCTTGATTGGTCTCAAAGTAAACCCAAGTCGCGATCCACCCGCCCCCTACATTTTATCAGCATACGTATACAGTCAGTTTCAAATTTATATGCATGGAGAAACCTATGAAATGCCGGCTAGCTTGCCATGGAACTTCTGATAACAACATGGCGGACCCTGTTTCAAAAGCTCCAGAAACTTTTTGCCTTTCTTCCCTGGTTAGTAGCTGACAAACCCTAAGCTTTACTTGATAAAGACGCAGAAGGGTTATGTCAATGCTACAGTAACATTCCTTCTTGTGCTAATTATAATGACCACCAAAATGAATGGGACAACGTCTCCTTGTAGTGGAGCAAAGCGCACGTACATTTTCTCTTCTCTTTTCCGCTTTGCCCGTACGCAAATAACTGAAGGGGTTGCAGAGGAAGGGGAATGAGACCTGTCTGCATTTTGCCATGGCATTGAAGAAAAAAATCATAGCAACCCTAGTTGTGATAATATTGGTATAACCCTAAGACAAAACAAAGTATGAGCATTCTCCAACGGAAACCATTGGGAGCAACGTTCAAGTTGTTTGGAGAAAATTTGGCAATTCTATTCTTCCTATCAAATTGGCTTATCTCCATTACTATTTCACCGGGTTGTTTCTCTAGGTCTAATAAATATATGGACATGTTGCAATCCGAGTTCGGGCATGATTCTCCAGTATCAAGAACATGTAATACGAGGCACGGGAACTCGCTAGCACGTGGCTCAGAGGACACAAGACGCGGGGCTCTGTCGGCCTGGCGTCTTACTTCAGACCGGAACATGCGTCTTGCGAGCTCACTATGTCTACCTTCTTGTATATTCCAGAGTCGACCATGTACTGTATACGTCTAATAAGCACACATCACCAGTCAGACATGACGTTGAGGCTAGACAAGCAAAGGAAAAAAAACAACAACGTCCCGGGGAGTCCGAGCGACATAGGGGAGCATTTGGCATCCCTTGTGACATTTATTTTCTTCCGCAATGCTTCTATTTACTCATTCTCTCCTCAACACGTTTATCCCACGAGAAGGCGTCAGTTTGTGAGTCTTTCAAGTAGTAGTCATACCACGTAACACTACTACATAGGAGTAAGACGGACGAT
>MKGM01000247.1:0-14237 GCA_002018265.1 Ceratocystis harringtonii | reverse complement strand
GGGGGATGTAGATGAATCAAGGTAGCGTTCAACAAGTGAATGCGAGAGCAATTGCCACATAATCATTCATAATCATTCCAAATGATTGAGTTGGAGAAATGTACAGTTAGCTTGGTGTAAGCTCTGAATTCCATTTCCTAGTTGGAGAAGACTCGTAGTTGGAGAAATATCAGCTTAAGAATAGCCCTTTCAGTTTTTCTTTTTCCAAACTCCACCTTCTCCAACAGCAATCTATACGTGTACTACCAGGTGTTTCTGGCTCAAAGCATGTATGCGTAATTGGCTCGTTTTGACCGTATTATTCCCTGTTGACGACATGTCTCAGACAACATACGGCCTTATCTTCTCTTTCGCACACACACTATTCTGTTATCATCGCTTTTGGTCGCGTGGCCTTGAGATACGTATCATGAAAGAGAGCGAAGGCCGCTGTTACTGGGCCGCAACAACGAGTACGGGCGGGACACTCCTTTCATGCCTATCTTAAGTGACTCGGTGCGCTCACTTTCTAGATACTAGGCCTTCCCGTCTTTCATCTGAATGCTGACCTTTGTTCTTCTTTTATGTTACTTGGATAGTTTAGGGGGAAGGGGGCTCTGCTTTGATACTTCTAGACTGGTGTTAGTAGTTGAATCCACAATGAGCATCAGAACGTAGTGAATGATGATAGTGCGCTTAAAGAGGAAACCCCAAAGTTCCCTAACACCCGGTGTTCATTCACAAAATGTATACCTTAGTGGTTAAATGCTGTTCATATCGAGAGGATATGCGTAGACATGGACACCATTGCTGTATCCGGTTGTGTAGGCACTGCTCTTCTCCAACAGAAGGTCTGATTCATCTGTGATTTAGAGCTCGGAACTTCGCTTTCAAGAGTTGAGACTGGCTAGCCCTCTATTCCCCGTCCTGTGTGCACACCACCAACACCTCGCCCATCCATTTTCTTCTATTCAAGCCTATAGTTTGTGATAACCCGCTTGGAGGGGGGGCAAGTCTTACTATTGGGGTCTCATTGGATCTGCAGTGATGCGATTTGTAAGAATTCCGCGACCTTTGCCTAACGGGCTAGATACACCGAGCAACATGCCGATTGTGTACGGCGCCCCATCCCCTTATTCCCTTCTTATCTCCAAATTCTCATCACTTTAATTAAAACAGAAAGGGAAGGCTTTGCTTTGGAGTCTATAGAAGGCTCCGCCTGCACGTTTTCTTACAAGAGAACAAGTTTAGTCATCAAGCTTACTTCGTTAGTAATGTCACTAGCCACAAACAAGAACTTGCCCATATGAACAGACCCTAAAATTTATAAATTTATAACCCTAAAGTATATACACCGAGCCTCACCGAAATATCGTACCACATACTCAACATCATACGACGTACAATAACAGAACAATAAGGCCACGTATGACATGCCACAATGAGAGCTCGTGGTGAGAGAAAAAAAGACAAAGCTATTTCTCTGATAGAGAAACGTCCTACCGCTGAAAACATGTATCCATTCTCTCTCTACAACACTTCTAGGCTAATCTTTTACATGTATTATGAACCGCCGCCAGCTAACGCAAGTTTCATTTGTCCTATTTATCACCATATTACTTACCAAACTCCTTTCGAATTCGCAGACGCAGTCTAGTGCCTCCGCTGTTCTCCAGGCCGCCGACATGCCTCCCCCGCTGAAACAGCCTGTTATAGTTGTTGGCTCCGGTCTTGCGGGGTTGACGGCAGCATATGCTGCTCTCCAAGCTGGTGCATCGGTACGAATGCTTGATCGAGGCGCAAAGCCAGGAGGAAATAGTATTAAGGCGTCATCTGGGATTAATGGTGCTTACACGCGGTTCCAGGCGGCATCTGGCATTGCTTCAGACACAATGTTCTTGGAGGACTCTATTAAGAGTGCTGGAAAGCGTTATAATGAAGCTAGTAGCAGTGTCGATAGCGTACCAGTGGATCGTGAGGGCTTAGTCCGGCTCTTGACAGAGCAATCCAAGCACGCTGTCGAATGGCTAGCTGATGAGATCGGTGTTGATCTTAGCGTTGTTGCTACCCTCGGAGGCCACTCCATTCCTAGAACTCACCGTGGAGCGGGCAAGCTTCCGCCTGGGGCCGCACTTGTCAATGGGCTCTTGGCTAAGCTGAAAGAAAGACCCGAGTTTCAGCTCACTAGCACTGCAGAGGTGATGAGGGTTACTACTGAAACAGCAACTGGCCATGTTACTGGCGTTGAATACACGGTTAACGGAGAGTTGAAGAACCTTGCTGGCCCTGTGGTGTTCGCTGCAGGCGGATTTGCGGGTGACACCTATGGCCTTCTTGCACGATATCGACCGGATCTGGCAGGGTTCCCAGCCACAGCCGAGGAGAGGCCAGGTGCACAAGACCTATTGGTCGCAGCTGGTGCCGAGCTAGTAGACATGGACAGCGTCCAGATCCACCCAACGGGATTCATAGACCCAGCCGACGAAAAGTCGCGGTCCAAGTTCTTGGCGGCAGAAGTTCTGCGAGGCGAAGGTGGCATTTTATTGGATTCCAGTGGTAATAGATTTGTCAATGAGTTAGATCTTCGTAGCGTCGTTAGCGATGCTATCATGAAGACTTCTCAGAGAGTGGTAGAAGGTGTCAGGCAATGGGACATCTCGATTGTTCTGGATCCCGGTGCTAGTGAGGCCCTAGCAAGTCACCTAGGCTTCTACACGTGGAAAGGCCTGATGCACAAAAGAAGGGTCAAGGATTTGCCCCCAGCCTTCATCAACAGCCTAAAAGGATACTCTGATATTGTAGCAGGCAAAGTGAAGGACCCCCTAGGCAGAACGTCATTTGGCTACTGGAAACTGAAGCCTGAGCAAGAAGGGTTTGAAGAGGCAGAGGTCTATATTGGCAAAATCACACCAGTAGTGCACTTCACCATGGGAGGTGTTGCATTTGACACCAAGAGCCGCGTGCTCAAGAGAGATGGTACTGGTGGAGAACTGGCACCGATTCCAGGACTGTTTGCTGCCGGCGAGATCACTGGTGGGATTCACGGGGACAATAGACTGGGTGGTTCTTCTTTATTGGAATGTGTTGTATATGGGAGAATTGCAGGAGAGGCAGCGGCTGACGAGCTGGGGGCGACCTGAAAGGGAACTGGACGAGTTGGATTCTAGTCAAGTTTGTTCTGTGTGACGAGTAAGTTGAAGATGGGGACCCGCTTTTTGGTATAATATATAAGGCCCATTAATTTAACATTAGTGCTAAAAGGCTAAGCTGCATAAGTGCACAAACAGAGCTTGAATGTCCAAGGGTCTCGCTTTGTTTTCTTATTTCTCTTCAGCTTCAGATTAGGTTGCTTTTCCCTCATTCCCTCATCAGTCTGAATCTGAGTCCAAGCTTGAGTCCACCTCTTCCTCGCCCCAATCCACCAGATCCACGGTCACAGGTGACGATGCATTCCGCATTGCTAGCCATGCTGCCTTTTCGTCCGAATCATTTCGGAGCTGGTGTTCGGTCCATGGCGGGATACAGACAAAGTCGCCGCGAGAAATGACGTTGGTAATAACGTCACCCTCAAGATCTGGCTTCGTAGAGAGACTCAAGGCCCCGGATATGACATATATTATAGTTTCTTTCATGGGTGAGTTATATTGATTTTTTTTACGCCAGAATCAGGATGTTGGTCTTATCGAAATATTGAAGCAATGCGGGGAGAACTCACCTTGTTCACTATGATGACGGATGGATGTAGTGGCATGGGCGTCCAGTTCTACAGCTACACGGCACAGCATGAGGTATGGTTACAACTATGTACTGGTGTACTGATTCCTATAGGAGGGGAGGGGGGAGCTGAGATATGAGTTGGAGAGCAGACTCACCTGATGCGCACATGTAATCACTTCGATTAACTAGTTTGTTGGTGACTCGTAATGGCGACTTCCTCTGTGACGCGCGGGCCATGCGCGCCCTCTCCGCTTCCCGCTCAGTGTGTCGATCGGTATAATCGAGGCCGTCCAGGTCAGACTCGTCCTCGGAAGACTTGATGCGTAAATCAGCTAGATAAGCCGGCGAGACTGACCGCAGATGGCTGGATTCGCTAGCAGCAGAGGCTGCACGCAGGACGGCATTCACCGGAGCTGAAGCCTGGGCATCGGTACTATGAGCCAGCACATCGCGCGGTGGGGTGGCACTGTCTCTGTCTGAATCAGTGGGGCTTGTTGGCGGGATCCCGCTAGGGGACCCGGGCTCGCGCCCCTTGGCATGTGGGCGCGAATGTGAGCGTGATTTTGAATTTGGGTGCGAGTGTGGCGGTGGCGGTGGCGACGAGGGGCTAGACAAGGCTGGGGCTTTCTGAATATGCACTGAAGAAGGCATTATCATTGGCAAAAGATCTCTCAAAAGCGGCATCAGAGTTGACATGGCTAGCATAGCCTGGTAAGAGCAGGGCTGGGAAGTAGAAGATATGGGCTACAAATAAGCTAGTGGCTGTATAAGTAGGTGTGTGGGTACGCGCTGAAAAAGGGGCGCAATAGAACCAGTGATGAAACCTTGTAGAGAGAGATAGTCGGCAGTAGTATCTAATTAATAGACGTTACTGGCTGTAATGCAACGTGAAAACAAGGGAGCAAATTCCATGAAGCATAAAAGCCTGGAATTTAATACCATTTTGAAAATACGAGTATCTTTTTTCTGTGCATGGCAGCTGTCGACAGCCGGCTAGGCTCATGCACTTGACCCTAGCCATAGCAGTGACTAGGGTCTGATGATGTCAGCCTAACGGCGGCACGTCTTTTAGAGTTCACCTAACTTCCTAGATCAAATTAAAAATGGCCGCTCTGTCATTAGTATTTTTTCAACAAAGTCTCATTTTAAGTCTCTCCTAAGTGTGGCGTTGGAGATCGCCAGAGCAATCAGAACGGTTACCGCAATCGTTGCATCCCTTTGCCCATTCGTTGATTGTTTTCCCTGTCAGGCGTCGATGACAAGGGAAAACCAAACTATTTACAGGGTCTCAACATACCATATAACACCATAAACAAGGCCCTGTTATTCTCCACTTTGGGGGGAGAAGAGGAGTAGGAGGAAGAAGACGGACTTCTCTTGCCCATCTCGATCTCACTGATTTTTGGAGGGGTGGCTTTTGGGGCCGGTTGTTTATAATGGCCCAGCCAGTGCTCGATGCTCTCGCTGATGCGCTGCAGAATCTCAACATACTGACGGATCAATTACAGACCATTGCTAACACGCAGCTGGGCGATAGACCTGATAGGGCTGATAGGCCTATAACGATGGCTGCAGGAGTAGAAGCAGGGGCGGGGGAAACGTGGACACCAGTAGCAGCAGCGGCGAGAGCCACATCAACAACAACAACAGCAGCCACAACAACAACAGCGGAAACAGCGTCACAGCTAGAATCACATCCAAACCAATTGCTAGAGCGAGATCCTCATGCATCATTCACATGTGCGTCCTTTACTTCGGCTATGAGATAAGATTAATAGCTTAGGTTACTAGCACATCTTGGTATCAGTCTCACTAACACCACAAAACATGTATTTAGATCCCGAGGCCCAACAACAGTCGCAGCTGGCCTCGGTGCCGGTAGAGCTGCTTCTTCACATCCTGGAATACATGGAACCAGCCGACTTGATGATGCTGTCCTGGACAAGCCAGATCTTCTACAGATTATGCAGATCAGACAATGTCTGGCTGCCTAGAATCCAAATAAACGTGCCACATACCAAGGTTTCGAAGCTACCACCAGGCTTTACCAACTTCTTTGAACTCTGGCGAGCTCTACGCGACCAATGGTTTGTCGCCCGGCACAAAATTTGGTTTAGCGATGCCGAGACGACGGGCAAGTTGATTGTATCGCGATACGATCCATGGCGTGGGTGCATCGAGGCATACCAAGTGGTGGCTGTGAATAAGGCTCGCGATCATGATCCCATTATAGGAGTGGAAAACGTCACCATACGCCCGTTCGTCCCTCGTGTATCGCTGCACAAGGACACCTCCGTTATCACACTTCGTGCCTCAGACGCACGAAATCCTAATCGTGACGTCTCTCGATTTGAACGCGAAATTCCAATGTTGCGTAGCGGTAGCATCGAGTCTTTTGCATCTAGCTTTGTTGCGGCACGGCCCGCATCCATCTTACAAGAACAAAAGAATCACCAAAACTCGCCATCGGGGACTGTCTGGCCACCGCCTAGCATCCCTGTGCCTTGTGAGCAAAGCACTCTAGGTGTTGCTCCGGCTATGTACCCTGCCACAGCCAGGACAGTTGGCGATAGTAGCTGCATCCCGAATAGCCACCGCGAAGCATCACAATACACATTTCATCTGCGATCGTGGCTGCACATGTCGAACATAGTCCACCCCTTGAGCATACCCTCGGCCGTTGGCCCAGGCTACCACTCAACTATGAACGCCAGCTCTATGCTAGGTGAGGTTCTGACAACGTATGCTACACTAGCACCAGAACTGTACATGCCAACACCGACGCGGCCGTTCCGCGGGCTATGGGTTGGGGATTACTCTGGCCATGGCTGCGAGTTTGTGCTCATCGTACAGCCTGATTTGCCCGAAGTGTCAGACCCTGAGTTGAGGCTGGTTAGGCAGGACGGAGAGGAGGAAGAAATATGGCAGAAGCGGCGGTTAGAGGCACGGATCTATCGGGGGCCTCTCATGGCGGTTAAACTAACGGGCGATGTGAATATTCCACGGGGCAAGTTCACGTTCAAAGTTTCGGACCTGGATGCGCGCGGGTTTGTTGGCCGGTCTATTGAACTAGGGTTCGACAATGCGCGGGTAGTGCGGTGTCTTGGGCAAATTGCAGAGCCATTATACACATCTCGTAAGTTGTCTCCTTTGGGACCTCCATTTGATGTCCTTGCTGCTTGCTCATACTTTGTATTGCTAACTTTTCTGTTTGTTTCTCCTTCAATCCCGTCCAGCGACTTTTGAAATAGGCGAACTTATCCTAATTTCGGAAAACGAGCTTGCATATCATTGGGTCGAATTTAAGGAAATTCATTTCTTCAAGCGGTTCGATGTAGACGAGCTGCTAAAGCAGTAGAGAGGTTAAGGAGCAATTCTGAAAAATGGAAGAGAACGAGTAATAGAAGCTAGCGGTTGTGAAGAAAGGGGTTATGTAATATACTGAGTATGGGTGTGAGTGTGAGTGTGAGTGTGAGCGTAAGAGAGACTAGGTGTCAGGATACTATGCTAGAATATCGAGGCATACATCATGTTTTCTTGTTTCTTGCACTGGATGTTTTGTAACAAACGGGCTTGCTTGGTTTACATGCAAATAACTATGTTGGTCCTCCTTGTGACAAGATGGAGCCAAGAGCCCCAACAAGCTAGTAATGGCATATTGAATCAAACTGAGCGAGGCTGTCTCCTGCTTGTGTGTTTTTGATACCAGATTTAGGCTACCCGGAACATCACGCTAGAACGGGGACTAAGATTGGGACTTCAGGGCTGACCTTGTTTTGCCCTGCCCTGCCCTACCCTGCCTTCTCTCCATCTCTTTTCTTTTGGTACACCGTTTTCTCTTCCTTTTTTTATTAATAAAAAGATGCCCAACTCTAGCCTTAAGCAGCACCCGATCTCTTGGCTGACTCGTGGATCCAGTCGTTTAGGCCGGCTCTGTTGCGAGCAATCTCAATAGCGTAGAACTGCATGCGGGGCACGAAGATGGTGGTGTGCTGGCCGTAGTCGGTGTTGGGCGCAATACGCATGATGGTGCCGAAGTTGTAGTCGTCGACGCGTTTCTCGTAGGCCATCATAAAGTTGCGCCAGCGCTCTTTGCCGCGAGGCGACTTCATCTCATTCTCGTCGATGGGCTTGGCCGGGTCGAACTCAGGGAAGTCCTTGGCTAGGTGCTCCATGATTTCGTCGTCGATCTTGGTGAGGCGAACGGTGCTGCCGGGGACGGTCTGGAGAATGCGCATGTAGACCTCCATGTGCTGGACAGCCTTGACAGCAAACTGCTTTTCGATCTGGAGAAAGAGGCGGGATTAGTAGAAGGAGGGGGAGGGGAGAAAAAAAGACATCGGCTTACATCCTCGAGGTTGTCAGCCTGTTCGGGGTTGAAGTTCTTGGGCGTTTTAGCCGTCGAATTAAGGGGAAGTTCGGCCATGGTAGCAGCAGTATTTGCAATGGGTATTGTGAGCTTAATGGAGGGTTATCTCGCAAGGCAAAGGACGGAAAGAAGAATTGGGCGCAAGAAGGACCTGTTCAGTTTTTTTTTGACGTCAGTTTTGGCGGGGGCGATGAATTTGCGACGGCGGGGTGCTGGCAGCTGTCAGCTTGAGTAAGCTATAGCTGAGCACACCTGTCAGTGGTAGTAATAACGGTTCATCGTTGAAGCATCAGATCACATCACAGCTTTGCTTTCTTTCAGGTAGGTGTGGGCGTATGGATATAGATGCAGGACAGGCTAGTATGGAACTGGCAATAAGCTCAAAGAAGTTTCGAAAAATGAGTTAGGTCTGGAAACTCGACGCATAGCATAGCCTTGGAGTTTTTTTTTTTAATTTTCTTTTTTTTGCTTTTTATTTGGCTGGTTGCCCGCATAAAAACCAATACCAAACAGAAGTGTTGAGATAACCTGATACGGCTTTGTAGCCCTATACTTTTCTGTGCGATAGAAGAATCAGGCAACAGCCGTGCCTTCCAGCGTCAGCCACAACTACAACTTAGGTAGTTACTATGTGAGGCAGAATGAGAGACACCGCACAAATAGAAGTCAAAGAACTCTAACATGTTCTTTGACTCTTGATATTAATTGAACATAGGCCGTTTCTTTGAAGCCTGTATGGTACGTCTTCTTTCTTTCTCTACTCTTTGTATCTATCCTGAGCCGTGTTGCTAGCAGCCCTCTGAAAATAACGTTGTCTATACCCCGGGAGCAATGTCATTAACGCATGACTTGAACGTCATTGGACCATCAAGAGAGCAACAAACTAGGCTATAAAATGGGATGCCAGCGCTGGCTTTGCCTGAGTATGACCTATAAGAACAAGAACGATCTAGGGGAATGCCAAGGTATGGTAGCTAAGGCAGCAGAGCTAGACAAAGACAAAGAAATTGAAGAGTGCCATGGACTAGTGAACCGACTGATAAAGATAAAGAGCGAGGGTTTGGCCAGATTCTGGCTGTGCGTCCCTGCCTTTGTGTCTCTGCCTCTACTTCTCCACGTCCGCTATCCTACATCACCATGGCTGATGCTACCCAGCTCTGGCGAGCAGCCCAAGCAGACTCTATCAGGATGGAAGCCCTTCCCTCTACTGTCACTACCAACATACCCGACGAAGCATACACATCTAGCAAACTTTCGAGAGTTTCCTTTACATCTCATACCATAGACCATCCGGCCAGCCCTCCTACTTTGTCAACCATTGGACCGGACCCAGGCTCTAACGAAGACTCTCGCTCAGACTCCTATATAGATCCTGTATCACGAACACACCAGCGCTGGCGGAACCTTTTTGTCTTTACTCGCCGAAATCATCTTGTCTGCATCACCATAGCCTTGTGTTCCTCCATCGCTGTTGCTGGCCTCAAGATCTTCATGATCATTGCCATTGGAAGGACCTTTGAAGTCGTGACCAGCTTCGGCGCTGGCCTTAAGACAGCTAGCGATGGCTTGGAGTCTGTGAATCGCTGGTGCTGGATCTTGACAATTTGCGGTGCTGGTGCATGGCTGGCCAATGCCATTTTCATGGCAGCCTGGATTCGTTTCGGTGAACTACAGGCTGAAACAGCACGGCAAGAATTGTTTGCTGCGCTTTTGAAGCGCGAGATGGCATGGTTCGATCTGCAAGAAAGCGGCATCCCAAGCCTCATGTCACGCATAGAATCGTAAGTCACTCACCCCGTCACCCCCTCTCTTCTATCTCCTTGCTAACACGGTTATTTGTCTAGGCAAGTCCGCCATCTGCAAACTGCCAACTCGCAAATCTTTGGTGTTCTTGTCAACAACATCATGACCTCCATCGCCGCATTCTTTGTTGCCCTTTGCTTCTCATGGAAGCTAACCCTGCTTATTGTTGCCTCGCTACCTATCCCTACAATCGTCTTCTCGCTCCTCATGCGCCCAATCAAACCGGCTGTCATGCTCCAGAAAGATGCGCTCGGTCAGGCCTCTAAACTAGCTGCTGCTGCGTTAACTGCTATTGATGTGGTCACTGTGTTTAATGGAGCTGCGCATGAAGTGCGCCATTATATGGACTGGATCATTCGGGCGGCAGGGTTCTACCGCATACAGACACGTTATAACGCTGCACAAGCCGGGTTCATGCAGTTCTGGACACCGACGTTAGTCGGCTTGTGCTTTCTGTTCGGAATATATTTGGTCCAACATGGGAACAGCACCGCTGATATCATGATAACTTTCTATGCCATGATGACTGTCCTTGAGGGCGTACAAGACCTATTACCTGAGTGGCTACAACTAGTCCGGGGCATGTCGGCTGGCTCGGACCTCAAAACACTAATGGAGACCTCCGGAGATGAGGATGAGGGAAGCGCTGATCAGGGGTTTTATCCCGACGTGTGTATAGGCCATATCACCGTTGATAACGTGAGTTCCTTTACATAGCTAAGAGCCTCTAGCTTAATTACTAACATTCTCTTGTTTTATAGGTCTCTTTCAAATATCCAACAGCACACGACACCTTTGCGCTGCAACCAGAAAGCTTCAAGTTTGGACCCTCTAGTCTTAACTTTGTAGTTGGTCGCTCAGGCTCCGGAAAAAGCACTCTCGGCAATCTCCTTGTCAAATTCTATGCACCTACCAGTGGTAGTATCTTTATTGACGGACACAACCTCAGGACTGTAAGTACCGCCTGGGTACGCGCTAACGTGTGCTTGATTCAGCAAAACTCACTACTATTCAATGATACCTTTTTTAAAAACATCGCCCTTGGCTCCCTTGACCCCGATGCTGCTACTATCGAGGATGTACGGGTTGCATGTGACATGGCAGTGTTACAGTCTACCATCCACAAGATGCCAGAAGGAATGGACACTATGCTGGGGTCGAGTGGTCATAATCTCAGTGGTGGCCAGAAGCAGCGTCTCGCTTTGGCTCGTGCTCGGCTACGAGATCCAGCAGTCTTAATTCTAGACGAGGTGACTAGTGGACTAGACACAATGAGCAAAAGTCTAGTCATGGATGCTTTACGTACATGGAGAAAGGGTAAAACAACCATCATAATCACTCACGATATTTCTCAGATTGAGCGTGATGACTGGGTCTACGTCATGGATGCTGGCTGTGTGGTTCAACATGGCCGATACCACGATCTAAGCGCTTCTTCAGCTGGTGGCCTATTCAATGTTGTCCATAAAGAATCCAATGGGAAATTCAGCCCTAGCCTTTCTAGCCTTGATACACCTAATTTCGAGTCTGACCTTGGCTTTAGCACAAATGCAACACCACTTGCCGACTCGATAGTGCCTGAATTACTCCCTGCCACAAAGCGGATCTCACGTTTCGTGTTTAAAGAACTCGAACACGCAGTTGCAGGTTCACAGTTTCGACGCGCCATGTCGCAACGTAATACTATTGCCATTACTGATGCTGAAGACTCTGTATACTCAAGTTTGGCCCGCGCTTGTGACCTCTATCGCAGCAGCCTTTCTGTTTATGGGTTAGAATCAAGAGATATGCCTCAACGTCCTAGATCGATTCACTGTGGTACTACCCTCAAGGAATTATCTTCGTTCAAACAGCATATGAATATCGAAGACAAGCCATTACAGAGATTGCCCTCAAAGGAGCGCAATCCACGGTTCAGTGATGATGGCGAAGAACAGACACATTCCGAAGAAGAAATAGAACGGGGATCAGAGCAGATGGATCTGCAATTTCTTGCTAGTATGGGGGTTTCTGTGCAAGCTTCACGCCAGGACTTAGGCAGAACTCGCCGTTTGCACCATATTGATATTGAAAAGGAGGATCTTTTCGGCTCCGAAGAGCAGAGTCGGGGCCAGAGCAGTAGCATCAACGCCCAAAGAAAGATGCGCTATAAGATTGGGCGACACAAAAAGCCTAAGGGGAACTCTGCCCACGGTCCGGACCAACACAGCAACGAGGTTAAATCATCACCAACAATTTCAATGCGCACCATATTCAGTACTATCTGGCCTAATATCAACGTAAAACAGCGGGCACTCCTCATTGTCGGCCTGATAATGTGCGCTATCGCTGCTGCTGGCACACCCATCTTCTCCTACTGCTTTGCGAAGCTTCTCGCTACATTCTGGGCTCCTAGTGACCGTATCCACAGAGCCGCTAAGTGGGCTGCTGCCTTGGCCGGCATAGGTTTTGCTAGTGGTGTATCAATCATCATCGGCCGTTGCCTATGCGAACTTGTAGCCCAGTCATGGGTCAACAATTTACGACACCAGGCACTGCGGAATGTCCTGTCCCAGCCTGTTTGGTGGGCCGGATCGATGCCACAGAATTCACCAAGTGCTGTCGTTAATACCCTGAATCGTTGTGCCGAGGAAATGTGCACATTACTCGGGTCTTTTGTCCTTATCGTAGTTGTCGCCTTGACTCTCGTGTTAATCTCTATTGTTTGGGCTCTTGTGCTCTCACCAACCCTGACGCTAGTTTGTCTGACACCAGCACCAGCAATCATGCTTTCGATCCGGCTGTTCTCCCATGTCACTGGCAAATGGGAGGCGGTGCGCAATGAGGCTTCTGCCGCATGTAGTGCCGTCTTTAGCGAGACTTTTATCGACATCCGGGTTGTTCGGGCCCTAACACTAGAGCGTCATTTCGACTTCAAGCATAAAAGGATGCTAGACGCTGCTCTTACTGTGGGCATTAAGAGATCGAACCAGACGGGCTTCTTATTTGGCATGCAACAAAGCATGACATTTTTCTTGACAGCTTTGATATTTTGGTACAGCATGTCCATCATCACAAAGCCCAGCCCGTCTCAATCTGTGGCTGACGTTATCCAGGTCATCAACCTGCTCTTGTTTGGCATCACTGCGGGCTCAACCACACTGAGCACTGTGCCACAAATATCAACTACTCAGTCTGCTTCAGCACAGATTCTACATCTGGTACATCTTCCTGTGCCCGATACCGAGGTTGAAAAGCAAAAGCAGTCAGTCGAAAAGCTGCTCCCGATTGTGTTTGACCGCTTAGCCTTCTCGTACCCTTCCCGGCCTAACCCACGCGTGTTGCACAGCATTTCCTTTCAGTTGGAGCCTGGCAGTACAACAACAATTGTTGGTTCATCAGGTAGCGGGAAAAGCACTCTTATTGGCCTATTGATGGGTCTTTACGAGCCTGAGAAGGCGGATGACTCATCTTCATCTTTATCCTTTGCTGGCGTTCCCGTAGACCGGATCAGGGTCTCCAGTATTCACGCGCAAACCGCATATGTACCCCAAACCCCATTCCTATTCCCTGACACCGTACTCGAGAACATCCTCTACGGCCTTCCAGCAGATTCCGTCTTCCGCAACATGCCCCACGCCGAAATGGCGGCCAAAGCTGCCGGAATCCATGACTTTATCTGCAGCTTGCCACACGGCTATCAAACGCTGATTGGAGATGGTGGCCAGAGCTTCTCAGGCGGCCAAATGCAGCGGGTGAGTATTGCGCGTGCGCTAGTACGCAAGCCTAAGCTACTGGTCATGGATGAGCCGACATCGGCTCTAGATGCAGAGAACGCCGAATTGGTGCGTGAGACGATAGCAGGCTTGATGCGCGGATATTGTGGAGCGGCTGCAAGGGATTTGGCGATTGTTATTGTTACGCACAACCCCGAGATGATGAAGATTGCGAATAACGTAGTAGTGATAAAAGAGGGATATGTAGCTGGACAGGGAACATTTGAGGACTTGCTAGCACAAAATGGAGAGTTTTGGCGCTTGGTTCAGGGTGGCGGGTGAAGGATGAGCTAAGGCCAAGTACTGGCGAGCCTATACGTGGTGGAATGCTTGAATATAAAATTTATTCAATCTACATAGCGCTCATCATGAACTTTAATTGCTGTTAATTTTTTGGGGGTTTTCCGTATTATTTAACATTTACCTACTGGCTTCCCACAGCAATACGACGGCATGTTCTGGACGGAAGAGGCTAAGAAGATGTCGTCTTCCGACACCAATTCCGGTCAGTCAGCAGTTACAGGTGTGAGTCCGTTTTGAGTTTTTCCTATGACTTTTTAGGGTCCGGCCTTACGGTCAGGAGGCTTTTCCGTCAGACTCTGCCCGAAGGCTTC